>JAEIFV010001473.1:0-45961 GCA_018904265.1 Lordiphosa collinella
CATTTTATACATGGGAAGGGATAGTAAACTAAGAAATACGTACTTTGGAGGCATTTCCATTAAAAACAAAAAAGTTTTTCTCTTTAAGACTACTTTTTCAACCGATCGTTCCTATGGCAGCTATATGCTATAGTCATCTGATCCGGCCGATTCCGACAAATGTGCAGCGTATTTGTACCAAAAGACTTCGTGCAAACTTTGGTGAGGATAGCTTTAAAACTGACGGAGGAGATAGCATAGAAACAGACGGACAGGGCTAAATCAACTCAGCTCGTCGTGCTGATCAAGAATATATATAGTTTATGTGGTCGGAGATGCTTCCTTCTATGCAAACATCCGGACAATTTTATAATACCCTTTGCAATGGTATAAAAAGTTTTTGAGTAAAATATCTTTTAACCGACCTCTTGGGGTCGTTTAGTTAGCATGGGTTGTCATGAATAATGGCTAATATCTCCAATCGGGCACATTGTAGCAATGGTTTTTTTCAAAATTTGTATTTTGAATATTATCTTTAACTTTTTGTGAAGTCAAAACTCTGAGCACGCCCGACCTTTTTTAAAAAGTCAAGGTAAATAATAAAAATTCGGAAAAAAAATGGAAGTTTACAAAAAAAAATTTTTATATTAATAAATTTATTTTTTGCCAGAAGATTTATAAATCGGTTTTTTAAAATAACCATTTTACTCGGAGAAAAAATTAGGTCTGTAGCTTAAGTGGTTTTTGAGAGATAAGCATTTAACTTTGTCCTTTTGAATAATTTTTTTCCATATTTTCAAAAGTTGAAAAATGTTTCTTTTTACAAAGCTCCTACATCTAAAAACAAAAAATTGTAAAATTCTTTCTTTTTCGTTTATAAATAGCTTGACCATTTCTTCATTAAAGTGAATCAATAGTTTTGCCAAAATCAACAACTAGAAATTTGATTTTTGCAACGAGTTTTTGGAAAACGAGCCACTGTGCAGCGTCACTTTTCCAAGTAGTGGTGGAAATTTTTTCGATTTTTATTGGTTCTCAAAAATATTTCGATGTATCTCACGCAAAATCGAAACATCGATTCGAGAATCGATTTATTTGCCAGCTCTAATGGCTACTGCTCCATATAGGAGTCGATACAGCCATGTCCGTCTTTCTGTTCGTAGAGCGCAGAGATGGTAAGCGCTGTATGTTCGCAGTGTACGTAACCTGTACTTCTTATACTTGCAGGCAGACAAAGCTAACTGTACATTTTTGCCACACCCCCTGCCTTCCCCGCAACTGGAGTAAGCTTCAAATCTCTGAATGGTTTGCAGGCAGATGGTTCGAATCATCTAGATATAATAAGTAACAAACAATATTAATCGATCCACGAAAAGTGTTTTTCCAGACTACCTGATTACTTATTGTCAAGTTATAGGCCAATAAAAGTTCGCGGCATCAGCGCTGCTACAGCAAAAGCAAGACACACTTCGCTTATGTAGTAGTAGTAGTAGCAGCTGTTTTTTCATTTTTGGCTTGGTTAATTTACCGTTATGCTGGGTTTATACTGCGTCACAAAGTGTCACATTTCAGTGTCACAATGTCACAGCTCCATACGAATTTGACTTTGTGACACTAAAATGTGACACTCTATGACGAAGTATAAGCCCAGCATTAGCCTTCTATTCTTACAAAAGTTTAAAATAATGATAATTCTTAAGCATTTTGTACAATTTCTCAGCTTTCTATTTGTATACCCTGTTCCCATTAAAAATGAGAAAAGGGGGATCATGAAGTTGTGCAATAGTATGTAACATGTAGAAGGAAGCATTGGCGACCCTATAAAGTATATATATTCTAGATCAGCATTAACAGCCGAGTCAATTTAGCCGTGTCCGTCTGTCCATCCGTCAGTCTGTCCGTATGAACGCGTCGATCTCAGAGACAATAAGAGATAGAGCCACAAATTTTTGCATGTAGGTAGGTGTATACCAGGTTCAAATCGAGCCACAATTTGTAAGTTAGACCCTCGAAACTTCATATATATCATGTAAAGCCCAATATCTATCTATTCTGAAAAGATCCATAAGATCGGACAAAAAAAAAACCGAAGTTATATACGAATCAATTTTGTTTGTGGGAGAGATGGGGTCTTGCAATGTCAGTTATCGCGCTCGGCCGCATGCGCGCCTTCGTTTGTGTGTATGTTGGAGTGTGTGTATGTGTGAGTGTGTGTGTATCTAAATGAAATCACACAAAATCAAGCGAACAGGGTATTTTGTAGTCGGGGCACTCGACGACAGCTCCCTTACTTGTTTTAAATTGTCCGCTTGTTTGTAACGCATAGAAGTAAGCATCTCCGACCACAAAGTATATATATTCTTGATCGTCATGACGAGCTGAGTTTATTTAGTCCCGTCCGTCTGTCCGTCTGTTTCTATGCTATCTCCTTCGTCAGCTTTAAAGCTATCCTCACCAAACTTTGCATGAAGTCTTTTGGCACAAATACGCTGCACATTTGTCGGAACCAGCCGGATCGGATGACTATAGCATATAGCTGTCATAGGAACGATCGGTCGAAAAACTAGTTTTAGTGAGAAAAATTTTTTTGTTTCCAATTGAAACGCCTCCAAATTCGTATTTCTTAGTTTTCTATGTTTTTCCATGATTCCGCCAAATTTAGTCGAAATCGGACATCTATATAGTATAGCTGTCATAGAAAAGTATAGTCTGAAAAGTAGTCTTAGTTAGAAAAACTTTTTTGCTTTCAATGAAAATGTTCTCAAAATTCGAATGTATTTGTTTTATATGCACCCACATTATACAAAGTTTCGTCAAAATCTGATGACCATAGCATATAGTTGTCATAGGAACGATCGGTCGAAAAACTAGTTCTTGTGAGAAAAACTTGTTTGTTCTTAATGGAAACGTCCCTTACGTTGGCATATATTTTTTTATATACTTTTACACAATTCTACAAAGTTTTGTCAAAATCGGATGACTACAGCATATAGCTGCAGTATGAATGATCGGTCGAAAAATAAGTTCTAGAGAGAAAAACTTTTTTGTTTTAAGGGGCACACCTAGTGTGATGGCCTAAAAAAAAGGTGATTTTTGGGAATTTTTATTAAAAAAACTACTTTATCAATTATTTCAAAATTTTAAGAATATATTTATACATGTTTCAAGAATATACAGTGAAATTTTTGAAGAAAAAAATTAAATATTTTTTAAGTTATAGTCGATCTCCAACGGCGCGAAAAAAAAAGTTCCTTCACTGCTGCAGTGATTCCGGCCTTCTCCGTGGATGAAATTTAAAAAACAAAAATTCTCGTTAAACTAGATAATATTGTCTGTACAATGACCTACGATAAAAAAAAAAAATCAAAAATTGACAATATGGCGGCGTTTTAAAAAAAAAAGTCGAATTTTACCCCAAAATTTGGTCGTTTTTGGCCTGCCAAAATTCGATTTTTTGATCAAATCAAAAACCGATAGGTCATTGTACGGAGAACTATATATAGAACATGTAAAAAAATTCGATAGTGATCGGATCATTTGTTTTTGAGTAATCACTGCAGCAAATTCGGAAAATGCTGTTTCGAGAAAAACGCGTTTAAAGATAAAATGATCGTCTCTCTAGCTGCCGAGCGGCTGCTCTTTAAATTGCTATAACTCTAAAACTATTTGAGATATCGATTTGAAATTTTAATATGTTATTTTTAAAGGTGTAATCTACCGAAATATGAAAAAAAGAAAAATCGATTTTTTTGAAATTTCACACTAGGTGTGCCCCTTAATTGGGATCGCTTCCAAATTTCGTAATTAACAGTTTGATATCCTTTTCCATGATTACACGAAGTTTGGTCGAAATCGGACATCTTTATAGTATAGCTCCCATAGAAAAGATGGGTCCGAAAAGTAGTCTTATTTAGAAAAACAAAATGCAAAAGTATACAATACTTTGGCCGAGCCGAAGTTAACTTTCACCTATTTTTTTAATTGAGTTGCAGGGAACGTCCTCCTCCTATTGAAGTTTTGGATAGTAAAAATTTGAATTATTATTAAATTGCTAAATGTAAAAAATAGTTAACTTCTTACAAATTGCTCAATTGTAGGCATATTCATTTGCTGACTGCCAGCTCGTGATGATCCTGATAAGTCCATCAATTGCAATAACATTGCTAAGTCTTTCTCCAAAGCTAATAGTAAAATACCATGATCTAAATCCATTTCATTTGCAGCAACTTATCTTTTCACATTGTCAACAAATCCCATTCAGCTGTTCAATGGATGCAAGAATACAAGAATGCAATAATGGTGCCAATGCGAACACCTTATCGCATCTTTTCGATAAATCGTGATGTCGATGACAAAATCACGGCGGTGAGAACCTAGCATTACTTAATATACCGATGACACAGGACATAAAGCTTATAAATTAAATCATTGGTCAGAAATTTAAGTCAGTGGTCGCAAAAGTTACAAGTGTATTTAAACTTCGGCACAGAATTAGTTAGCTTTGCTTTCTCGTTATATTATATTATTAAAAGTTTTCTAGCAAAACATTTTTCATTTAATTTATTATAGATTTCATGAACTTCGCAAACTCCTCCCAAATTTTCACATTGAGTAGTTCAATTTCCTCCTTTTGTTCCAAATTAATCTTATTGAAATAGGCTACTCTATACTCCGCCAGGATAGGGTTTAATGCTTTTAAGAGAATTATGTCTTCTCTCGATTGTTTAGTACATAATGTGCAAATTCTATCGCTGTAGTGAGGACGGTATCCCAGTTGAAGCAGATTATACCTGGTTTTGAAAATGATTCCAATAGTTTCCGTGCTGTATTGCTCAGTATAATACTACGCACATACACCGCTAAATTAAAACTGGCCTGCTAAGATGCTAACTATAATTCGAGATGAGATTAGCTGTGTTAGTTGGATTTTTCGACATTCGGCACCCGGCTCGCAGACTTCTCTAATAAATTGTTCTCCTGCTTGCTATGAACAAACTTAAACAAGACTCTACAAAAAACTTTATACAGTGGATAAATGCAGAAATATTTAAGCAAGCTTCAATGTTTGGATTACGCCATCTTATACTCATACAGTATTATTAATATTAGTATCAATTTAGTTATATTTTTATGTTTTACCTGACAGAGCTATGACGGCAGCCATGAGGAGTTAAATATCCAACGAACTGAGTAGTGCTTCGGTAAATATCGTTTCGTTTAAAATTGAGCTCATTTGTTTCCACCTAGTCAAAATAAATAAAGGTTATAAGTAATTATTAAGACAAGTAAGAAAGCCGATCAAGTGATATTTTTAAGGGCCTATTTCTTCTATATAGGGTTATCTGCCAAATAAATTTACAAATAATAGAGGTTTTAATTTTGTTTATTATACCCTTGCAGAGGAAATAATTAAATTGTCCGGATGTTTGTAACGCATTGAAGGAGGCATCTCCGACCACAAAAAGTATATATATTTTTGATCAGCACAACGAGCTGAGTTGATTAAGCCCTTTCCGTACGTCCGTCTGTCTTTTTCTATGCTCTCTCCTCCATCAGTTTTAAAGCTTTCTTCACCAAACTTTGCACGAACTCTTTTGGTACTTATACGCCGCACATTTGTCGGAACCGGCCGGATCGGATGACTCTAGCATATAGCTGTCAAAGGAACGATCGGTCGAAAAACTAGTTTTAGTGATAAAAACTTTTTTTTTTCAATGGAAACTGTTATATTTGTGGACAGAACGAAGCGATCTCATTGTGAGCTTAATTACGACTGACTTTATTTTCGGTATGCTGCAAGAAAGGTTATATATGTGTGTGTAAGGAGTATTGGTAAACGGCTGATGCAATAGAGGGGGAAATTCAAATATGTAACACATCTCCTCCCTGAAATTACAATAAGTCTTACGATTTCTGAAATCAGAGGGCTGATAACGATTGACATCTTGACGAGATTGAGTACTGCATCTTATTGGAATGCCCGAACGGCGTTGGCGAGGCTGATTCTGGACATCTTGTTGATCTCGTGAAGAATTTGCGTTGTATTCGGCAATCATTGGTGCAGACTGCTGTGAGCTTGATTGTCCTTCTTCTTGGCTAGTTGATTGTTGAGAATTTAACAGACTTGGAGAGTCAGGGGCCCACCTTTGTGTGAATTCGTCGTTGTTGATGCTGGCATTTTCAGTTGATTCTGACTTTGGCTTCAATTGATTTATGTGGCGTTTTATAAATCCTTTTGATGTACGAACGACGAACAGCATGCGGCCGATTGACCGATCTATAACGGCTTTGATCCACTTTTCTCCCCTTGCGTAATTTCGAGCGAATACCTTTTGGTATGGTACATACTTTGTTTGCTGCTGCTTGTACTCGATAGGCTTCTCGAAGAGTTGACTCAGGATAGTACATACGGGTCGACCATGGAAGCGAGATACTTTGTAACGGCTGTCTTGGCTGGATACCCGTTTTTGATATTTTTGTTGACTGATGTTTAGAACGTTTGAACAAAACGCTCTGCTAAACCATTTGATGCTGTTCACAGAATTCTTTGAATGAAACTACCGTTAGTTGAGGTCCGTTATCGCTAACTAGAGTTTTTGGGTAACCCTCAATTGCGAATATGGCAGTTAGTACGGCTATGGTGCTTGTTGTTGTTGTTGAATACATTTGAATAACAAACGGGAACTGAGAATATGCGTCCACGCATATTAACCACATAGAATCAAATATAGGACCGTCGAAGTCAATGTGTTTTCTCTCCCAGGCGGATGTTGCCGATGGCCAACTTTGATAATCTTTTGATGGAGACGGATTATTGATTTTACAAATGCTGCAACTTTTTGCTTACTTGGAGATATATTCATCGATACCTGGCCACCATACGTGTTGACGTGCTATTTGTTTCATCCTTACGATACCCCAATGACCATCATGAAGAAGTTTAAGCATATTCGGCCGCATTGTGCGAGGAATAGTGATGCGATTGGAGTCTGTTTGTAGACAAAGCAATTTACTGTTGACTGTTAGGGCGAATCTGCGATTGAAATATGGCAATATTTCAGGATCATGATGTATGTCAGGCCAATCAGTTGATACAAAATTATAAACCTTCTTCAAAATGATGTATTTTTTCAGGTACTTCTGAATAATCTCTGCATTGATCGGAGGCGATATTTGACGATATTGTAGCATTCTTCCTCTTTGGCGAAATCATCATCCGTATGTATGGGAAGACGTGAGTGGCTTGTGATCTGTTATCAGTATAAACTTTCTACTATAAAGATACTGGTGAAATTTCTTTACTCCGAAAACGATTGAGAGTCCTCTTTTTCGATTTGGCTATAGCGAACCTGATGCTTGTATCATGTTTTGGATGCAAAAGCTATAGGCCTTTTCTTGCCATCTGCCTGAATTTGTGACAGGAGAACACCAGTGCCGAACGTAGAGGCATCAGTGGCTAGAACGAGTGGAAAATTCTCGCACTTATTCTTCTCCCTAAATAATCGAATTCCTCTTTTAAAAAGAAACATTTTCCTTTTTGCATTTTATGCCATTCTCCTGAAGAATGCGTAATATTTGCTCGACGCGAGCAAAATGTTCCTCGATTGCTGATGAGGAAATAATTATATCGTACAGATAATTGCCACAACCTTCTATGCCTTGTAGAAGTTGCTCAAGATGGCGTTGGAATATAGCTGGGGCGCTAGCTTTTCCATAGCGTACACGTTGGTACTGAAAGAGACCCAACGGTGTATTGACAACCATAATTTCCTTTGAAGCCATTTGAAGATAAGCGTCTTTCAAGCCGATCTTGCTAAAATATTTTCCATGCCGGATTGCATGAAAAAGCGATTCACGAGTAGGCAAAGGTCGAGTTGTGAATTGACACCCTGCTTAAAATCTCCACAGATTCTGATTGCTCCACCTGGCTTAGGTGCGAGAACAATTGGCGATGCCCAATTGCTAAATTTGATTGGTGACCAAATACCTGCTTGTGCGAGACGTTATGCTTCCTCTTTGAACTTTTCTAGTTTCCAGTTGGGCAAAAGTTGGTCAAAAGGTATTTGTCTGTTTTTGTATAATTTCGGAGTGGAATTTGGCTTTAAATAGACACTTGCCTTAAAGTTTTTTATTATTCCGATAGCTGGCTCAAATACTTCCTTGTCACTTAGAACAGTCATTTGAGAACCATGCGCTTCACTCATATTAGAAACTTGGCGAATTTCGAAATGAAACGATTTAAACAAATCCAACCCGAACAAATTATTAGAGTTCTAAACGTTAGCCACGATTAACACTACTTTTGCCACTTTTTTGCCACAGTGTGCAGCTCACCCAACACAGAAATTGGTTTTTGGCCAAATGCATGTAGAACTCGATCACATTTTTCTAGCTTTGGACTGTTTGGTTTCTTATACGTTTCAAGGTTAATCACCGACACAGTTGCACCAGAATCCATTTCGAATGAAAGGTTTTTTTTTTTAAATCTCCAGGTCAATTACGTTTTTATGTTGTTCAATTCAAGACCTGAGACACTGTGCACTGCTTGAACTGTTTCTGAGTTTTTCTTTTTTCGCTGATGACTATTTTCATTTCTGGTGTATAATTGCTTTGACATGCAAAACTATAGCAATGTGACCTTTCTTGGCACATTTATGACAAATAGCATCCCGAAACTCGCACTTTTCACGATTATGGGAACGACCGCAGCCAGAGCAAGATTTAAGCACGTTCTTGTCTGCTTTGGGTTCAACTCCATGTCTCTTTTGCTTTTGTTGTTTGTGTGTATACACTGCGTTCATTTCAAACGTTTCGGCAATTGAGAGAACATCTTCAAGCGTCGGCTGCTACTTTTGAAGAGCGGCTGTGCGAACAGCGTCGACTGGCGTGTGCACAATAATTTCGTCGCGAATCATCTCGCTCACGAAATTCAATGATTTACATACAAACTGACACTCGAGAGCTATTCCACGAAGATCGGCTTCCCATTCCTTGTGTGTTTGTGAGTCCCGGATCTCTCGCTTAAAAAATTCGTACCGAGCGGCGACAATATGGCGCTTTGTCTGGAAATGTTCCGTTAACTTCCCCGTTAGAAGTGTGTATGTTTGTTCGTATAGGTTTTCACTGCCAAATAAATTCTTTAGTAATTCAAACACATCAGTACCTATCCACGACAAAAAATATGCTTTTTGATTGTCTGCTGAGACCACTGAGTATGCGTTGAAATGTTGATTCAGTTGCTCCAAGTACGTTTCCTTTTTGATTTTCTTTATTGAAACTTGGAAACGGTGGACATTATTTGTTCCATCCACTGCTGTTGTTGCTGCAACATTTGTTCCGTTAGAAGTGTGTATGTTTGTTCGTATAGGTTTTCACTGCCAAATAAATTCTTTAGTAATTCAAACACATCAGTACCTATCCACGACAAAAAATATGCTTTTTGATTGTCTGCTGAGACCACTGAGTATGCGTTGAAATGTTGATTCAGTTGCTCCAAGTACGTTTCCTTTTTGATTTTCTTTATTGAAACTTGGAAACGGTGGACATTATTTGTTCCATCCACTGCTGTTGTTGCTGCAACATTTGTTCCGCGAATTGGTTTTGTTGAGCCAACAACGCTTGCATGTCTATGTTCGCCATTTTTAACTGTACTTTTTCGCAAATGAAAATTCGCGAAACTTTTTTAGACAAATGAAAATTGGCGGCTAGTTATTGCTATCTCGAGTAGCGTTTATTCGTTCGATCTCTAATTTGATAGACTACCGACACGAACTACACAAAAAAGTATATTTTTGTGGCTTTTTTATCCTCGTCGCCAGTTATGTTATGTTTGTGGTCAAAACAAAGCGATCTCATTGTGAGCTTAATTACGACTGACATGTGTGTGTGTTAGTGGAGTACAATAGAGATGTGTGTGTAAGGAGTGTTGGTAAACGGCTGATGCAATAGAAAGGGAAATTCAAATATATAACAGAAACGCTGCCAAACTTTGTATTTCTTAGTTTACTATGCTTTTCCATTATTCCCCAAAATTTGGTCGATATAGGACATCCATATAGTATAGCTGTCATAGAAAAGTAGTCTGAAAAATAGTCTTAGTTAGACAAACTTTTTTGTTTTCAATAAAATTGTCCTCAAAACTAGCATATATTGGTTTTATATGCTCCCACACAATTCTAAAAATTTTTGGTCAAAATTGGATGACTATACCATATAGCTCCCATAGGAACGATCGGTCGAAAGATGAATTCTTGTGAGAAAAACTTTTTAGTTTTCGTTAGAAATATCCCTTACGTTGGCATATATTTATTTTATATACTTTTACACAATTCTACAAAGTTTTGTCAATATCGGAATACTTTAGCATATAGCTGCAGTATGAATGATCGGTCGAAAAAGAAGTTCTAGTGAGAAAAACTTTTTTGTTTTAAATGGAATCGTCTTCAAAAATGTACATGTTAGTTTGTTTATGCTTCTCCATGATTCCAAAATATTTGGTCGAAATCTGACATCTAAATAGTATAGCTTCCTTAGAAAAAATAGGTCCGAAAAGCAGTCTTTGTTAGAAAATCATTTTTTGTTTTCAATGGAGGCTGCAAGGGTACACAATTCTTCGGCCGAGCCGGAGTTAACTTTCCACTATTTTTTATTTTTTTAATTTTTTTCTGAAAGTACTACATTTTGAGAGTGTTGTGCCAAAATCGGAGCAAATTTAACGAAGATACAGGGTTTCAAGCGACCGGCCTCTTGTTTGAAATGTATGAGTATAAAAAACTTTAAAGCGTTTTTCCCACAACTCACGTTTTCAAAGTCGGTGACCCTCATAAGTTATGAGTTATAACTTTAAAACTGCTCCACCGATCTTTTTGAAATTTTAAAAACAGTTTCTGTGTTACTTGGGGAAAATTATTAATATAAAGAATAAACTTTGGTTTTTTGATTTCTAATGATTAGACAGCGGATTTTGCATATTTTCAAACCGATTTTAGTCCTAGTAGACTAGTGCAAATGTGTTTTTAACAAATTTTTGTCAATTTGTTCACTGCGTATTGTCTTTTGCTGACAGTGCAGCTTATGAAATAATAATTTACGTCATTTTTAAATTAAAAGCGAATTTTTCAGAATTTTATATTCGTAAAGAGTCAGCACACGTATAATGTTGTGCACATTAACTTTGGCCTACTAGGATTAAAATCAGTTTAAAAATATGCAAAATCCGCTGTCTACTAATGATCCAGCACCAAGTTATGAGGGGCACCGCAATTCAACTTTTTTCCGAGAGACTTCCGAACAATTGCTCCAGCCATTGCCGTGTTTTTTAATATTTCTTCGTTAAAATTTTATGCAACATTCTTTTTTGGTTTTAATTAAGAGATTTTAACAGTCTCGTCACAAAAAAGTGTCTTTTTTCGAGCGAATTAACCTCAAAGAATTCAAAGTTTATTCGTTAGATAATAGTTTTCCCCAGGTAACGCTGGGAGAGTTTTTCAAAAATTTTAATTTTTCACTTTTTTGAAAAATTTTGAAATGAAAAACACAATTTTTAGTGAAAAAATCGTCTAATTTGTTCTTGTAAAATATAAATTATTAACAAATTTGAAAAAAAAAAATCGACAGCGTTACCTCGTAAATTATGTACAGAAATAGGGTTCAAAATTTGAAAGAGATCGGTGCAGTAGTTTTGAAGCTATGAGGGGCACCGACTTTGAAAACGTGAGTTGTGTGAAAAACGATTTAAGGGGCACAACTGTTCAGGGACTTTTTATTAAAAAACTCTTTATCATTATTTCATTTTAAGTTATTTATACTGTTTCGTATGTGGTCGTCACGTCGAAACGTCCGCCTTCTCCTGTGATTTAAAAAACAAAATTCACTTATTGTCTGTCAACACATAAAAAAAAGGGCGTTGATTTACCAATTTGCGATTCTTTTGATCAATCACCGAGTCATCGTACGGTATATAGACATTTTAAAAAATTATAACGGACTTGTTTTGAGAATCACTGGCAATTCGGAAATGCTGTTCGGACGGTTTAGATAAACGTCCTCTGCCCGCGCTGCTCTATCTATAACTCAAAACTATTTGAGATATCGATTGAAATTTTAATATGTTATTTTAAAGGTGTAATCTACCGAAAAAAAATCGATTTTTTAAAATTTCACACTAGGTGCCCCAAGGGACTGAGACCTTTTTTCATGTCAAAAAAAATGTAATTTCTGCAGAGTAATTTTGAGATTTTATTTTTTGAGCAGGTAGGTCGTATCGTCGTAGTTCGTAAAAACATTTTGGACCATTTTTAGCAAATCAACTGTTGGTTCCGAAAAAACATTAATAAACACGAAAAAGTTATTAAATGTGTGACGACCCAAAAACTTGAGTTGCCACAAACGAGATTCATTCAAACAAAACTTAAGTTAGGCCGTGTCACCGTCTCCTCCCTATTACCCGTCTCATCGCAGCATCGCCCGGCTAACCCACACACTCACACGCATAATACCACCCTTCAGTTCTAGAATTCATGCATCGTAATTCATGCCTTCTTCCCGCATCTGCTTTGACGTCGACGTCGGCAGAACAGAAATTTGTGTCTATTTGTTGTTGCAAATTTACCTATTGCAGTCACAAAAAATGTTAGCCGTCGCGCTGCGACACACAGGCCATCGCCGAACGAAGAAGTTTGCATACCCTTCAAATTTTACCGAACATTAAAACCATATTTTATATGTATTTTAAAGAATTTTGAATAAGAGGATTGCACAGATCGTTAGTGGAATAGCCCTAATATAGACTTTTATTATTATTATCCCAAAATAAATTATTTATTTATGGACAAATACTTCTTACACAAATACTCTTAAGTCGGATATGCCCTTACATAATATAAGTTGAAAAGGGTATCGCGTGTGAATCATCGATGAATCGACTCGTGAATTCATGAGTGATTCACCCATAAACTGTCAGGCGTGAACGCCTAGGACATGCCAATGTTAAATTCATGCATAATTTGTATGGGAGGTCACCTATGATTCATCGATACCTCTGACCAATCATCGGTGAATCTTTGGTGATTCACTAATGCTGAGTACTGAAGGGCAGCCACTCTCGCCCAACAGACTTCCACCCATACACGCATAAGGCAAGTCGCACTCGCCCAGCAACAGACTCATACACACATGTTGAGCCAGCCACACTCGCCCGGCTACAGAAGCGGCGCGCGACTCGCACACACACACACGCATGCTTAGCCAGCCACTCTCGCACAGTTCACCTACATACACACTCACGTATGCCGAGCCAGCCAGTCTTGCCCAACAACAGAAACGGCGCGCGACTCACATCCTCACGCACATAGCGCCGAACGAGCATCAAGTATTGGCGGGCCAGCGCTAGCGGTAAATTTAACGGGATCACCAGCGCCTGAGTGGATGGGACACAAGCATGACTGAGAGGGAGAGGGCGTTCACGCGATCGAGTCGTGGAGACTGCACTGCTTAATATCGAAGTCAGCCTTGGCCGGCACAACAACAGAGAGTTGTTCAAATTCAAGACAGTGAGTTTTCGGCACGCAGGCAGACCAGACGTAATATTTTAAAGAGAGTTGATTTTCGGGTCACAAGCGAGCAAGACGTACAATTAATTTTAAGACAGTGTGTAAATTCTGGTGAAGCATAGCGGTAAATAACTTAGTCTTTGTGAAGGGACTGGTGCAGTTAGGTTATTAGTTCCTAAATGAAAAGAACCTGTGAATAAAGTGTAACTGAAAGTGAACACCATGCGGAATTTAGTGATTTGGTATTTGAGGGACCTCTCTGCAGGTGAAACAAGTGTAATTTTTTTAGAAAGATTCGTTGACGTTGGGCACTAACCACGTGATCTGTCCCTTACCCCGATTACCTTTAGGCCTTAGTTTACCACGTGACCTGACCCACCCCTGGCTATCTTTAGGCAGTAGATAAAGACACGTAGGGTACTAACCTCGTGATCTGACCCATCCTTGTGAATCTTTAGGTCGTAGTCGTGACACGTCGGGCACTAACCACGTGATCCGTCCCCTCCCTGACTATCTTTAGGCAGTAGACCACCACGCAATTTGTCAAAACCCCGGAGAATCATTAGGTTGCGATTAAGTCAAGTAACGTACCCGCTGTTCGACCCGTATAGTCCCGAATTTCGTTAGGGTATATCTGAGGCACGTAAGGTAACAAAAACACGTGAATTTGTCATATCTCTGAATATCTTTGGACCGTAGAACAGGCATGCATGGTATTAACTGCGTGGTCTGAACAACCCTTGAGGACCCTTCGGCCGTACTCGGCTTACGTAGGTTACTCACGACAAGCCCTATCTAACCCCGAGTTTATTTGTCAGCAGTTAATACGCGTCTGGTATTAAGCCGGATGATACTACCCCTCCTGAGTCCCCATAGTTCGTTGTCAAGTTACGACGGGTACTAACCACGTGTCCTGACTCGCCTTTACACGCTCTCAAGCTAGGAGGCGGCCACGCCGGGTACTAACCGCGTGTCTCATCACCTTCTTGGAGTTTCCCGTAAGGCAAATTTAGACGCGCCGGGTGACGACCTCAGGGTAAGGGGTAGACTGTCGATTGGTCTGCACAGAAAGCTTCTCTCTAGGTACAATTGACTGGCGCTATTTCGGTGGTAGACGCCCTTAGAAGGCAGCTGTCCCACCACCCTATCTTTCCCAGTAGTCCCCGCGAATTATAAATTTCTTGTAATTGATCTTGGCCAGTCTGAGTTCCTCCCCGGAAAACTTTGTTTCAAATGTTAGTTTTTATCGAAAAATATGAAAATTAAAAAAAAAAATTCATGTTTTAAGTCCATTAAAAAAATAAATTTTATTTCAACGAAAACAGATGTCGAAACTGTAAACTCAAATATCATGAAACCACTTTTTTGAAAATGTTTCACACGATTAAAGTAGTAAATGTGGACCGATTTTCAAAATTTTTCTTTTAAATTACTCCTAATACCCACCATTATGGTGTGAACTAGGATATTTGGGATCGGTCAATAAATTACGGAGTTAGGGGAAAGAAAGGGGAAAAAAAGTAGATTTTCGATTTTTTGACTTTGAAACCCCATAACTCCTTTAATTATTGAACGATCCCAAATATCATAGTTCACACCATATCTACATCAGTTCTTAACAAAACTCCGTTTAAGCTATGTACTCAGACAAACTAAGTGTAGACCTTGCTAAAAAGACGACCTTTTTCGCTGGGGTCTCAGTTAAGGGTACAGTGTGACTGCTCAACGAAAAAAAAACCCTTTAACAGTAAAATACCACCAAATGTCAAACGGTCTAACTGCACAGTGTTTGTTTACCTTGTGTGATTTGATCAAAATTTAAATAATATAAGTAATAAAAGTGCAAATGCAGGAGTATTTGGATGATATTTGGAGAGCAGAAGTCATTGGCAACCCTTTGCCGAGTTCTATTACATTTATTTTTATTTGCGATTGTTGAATTCATTTAGCAATCGTAACTTGCTAAATAATTGCAAACCATTTTTTTGCTTCTACCTAGCTAAACCCTATCAGCATTTAGTCAGTCAAGGTTGCGGCAGCACGCGATTTTAGGTGGGTATGAGCTAAGGCATTTAGCTTGTCTGAGAACGGCTCGAGCTAAGAGGCCAGTTAAAGGTTTAAGCAAGCGTTTAGCAACCTTTTTCAAATGGACGTGAACCCAACCAAATTGATTAAGCTTGTCTGACTGGGGGCATGAAATAACGCCAGGTGAAATAACGCCCGCGGGCTTTATTTCACTTTTTGGAGTGGCGTAATACCGCCCGCGGGCGGAATTTCCAATTCATCGGTGGCGCCATTTCTCCTTTGTGCTTAAAAAGAAAATATTAATGAACTGAACGACAGCGTATGACGGACGGACAGGACGATATTTCCTTTTCAAAAGTAAAATAAAGCCAAGCGGGAGTTATTTCAATTTTGTCATTAAGAAGAAAATGATAAGTATACTGGATTTTTTTTTAGGAAAATGAAAAAAAGGATGAGTAAAACAAGATCGAATCAGTTGCATTCGTCTAGGTGACAGATGAATAAACTTCCTCATATCGAATATCTTCCTGCAAGCCCGGCGCTATCGAAAGTTAGTTTTAAATCTCTAACTTGAATTCCATTTACAATTTTCTCCTTTCTTTGTTTCTTTTTGAGGGAAACAAAAAAATGCGATTTCTTGCTTTGTTATTAAGTTGAATCGGCGGCGATTTTTTTTAAAGTCCGTATCACTATGTTTTTTGTTTTTTTTTTTTCTCACTATACCTTTTATTTCCCTCTTTCAAACTCAATATCAAGCAAGAAATCGCTTACGTTACGTAGATCCGAAATAAATTTATATCTTTCTATTAAGTTTGCCACACTAAGGTCATCTGGTCACTTTGACTAATAACACTTTCAGGATCGAATTAAAGTGAGTGAACTTCAAAAATTGTTCAGGACATATTATTAGTAGTTTGGCCATTAAGGTTTACTTCTATAAATTTCAAAGACCTATATAACTTAAATGGTTTCATGTCTATTGATCACAAAAATTGAACTTATACCTGCGGCGCAGGTTTGAAAAGTAAGCCACATAGCAGTCCACGTTTCGAGTTCTTTTTCGTTGCAGTGTGTGCAGGTATAAGATCAATTTTTGTTAATTGTTGTTAAATTTTGTAATTTTGTTAATTCAACACAATACCAATTTAAGAAAAAACGGTCTTTGTAGACTTTCGTTAACAAGAATTCATGATTTGGTTACACTTATAACGGATTTATCCCTCTGTGATATTAAGATCAATGAAAGAACGGATTTTTCTCTCTGTGATATGAAAATCAGTGAGAGATCGATGGATCTTAACAATTCAGCGGTACTTTAATTAATGAGTTACTTTTTTATGACAGTCAAATTCCATACTTTCACTTTTAGGAGTGAAATATCGCCCGGGGGCTTTATTTCACCTGGCGATATTTCATGGCCCCGTCTGACTACATAGCTTTCAAAGGAATCGACTCCAAATTTCGTACATGTTAGTTTGTTATGCTTTTCCATGACTCCTTAATTTGGTCGAAATCGCCGAAGTTTAAATACACCTGGAACTTTTGTAACCTTTTGTGTGAATTCATTTTCGACAATTCCACATGTCTTTTTTAGAATACATTTTATGTAAGAGTTTTTTTTTAATATAAATTAACATTAGAGTTAGAGGAGAGCAGTTCTTGGCTTGTTAATCAATAACAAAAATATAAGAAAACTGGATTAGTCATGTTAATGCAGATTGATAGCTGAATGATTAAAGATAGTTTCAGTCATGGGAGCGGACTTTAGGGCAGTAGCTTGGATGGTAGCTCCTTAGACAGCCTGAGCACGCTCTTGATGTTGCCAATGGTGAGGGTGGTGGTCAGACTCGAGCACAATGGTTGAGGGTTTGTCGCCCTTCTGTTCCTGTATCAGCTTGTTGCCCTCCAGAGTGATAACGCTCTGAACCTTGGGACCATCCAGAGTCTCCTCCTCGAACTCCTCACCCAGCTTGAAGCTAATGGCCGATGTCTTGAAGAAAGAAGTGGTGGTCATGGTGTAGGTATCACCATCAAGAGCGAAATCCACAGTGGGACTGATGGTTTTGCCCATTTTAAGCAGGACCATGCCAACGCCCAACTCCTTCATGTATTCATCAAAGTTCTCGGATTTGTCTAACTTGTATTTCTAGCCCACGAATGATGCCATTTTTATTTGATTTTATTTTATTTAAAGTTCTGCTGGTGCAAGTACAAGTTCACTGGTCAAGGCTTCCAAAGCAACTCTGTGACCAAAGACTTCATTTATAAGCTTATGTATTGTGTCATCGGGATATTAAAAAAAAAAACTAAAAAAAAAATTGTATGGCAGCTACAAGAAGTGACCATCCTATTTTCGCGGTTCCGACATCCTATTTTCGCGGTTCCGACATCCTATTTTCGCGGTTCCGACATCCTATTTTCGCATGTGCAGTGTGCAGCTAAAAGATGACTCTGTGCAAAATTTCAGCTCGATAGCTTCAAAACTGAGGGACTAGTTGGCGTAGAAACAGACAGATGGACGGACGGACAAAGCTCAATCGACTCAGCTCGTCATGCTGATCAAGAATACATATATTCTATGTGGTCGGAGATGATTCCTTCTATGCGTTCCAAACTTCTGGGCTAAACTATAATACACTTTTGAAGTGTATAAAATCGGGTATACAAACTTCGGCCGAGTCGAAGTTAATCTTTCTCTACTTTTAATTTTGTTAAAATAGTTTAATGGAAAATTTTGTAATATATCTGTTTTAGTGTTGTTGTTAGCCCCCTGAAGAAAGACCCCAATTATATTGCGAAATGGATGTAAGCCGGCTCGAGGTCAGGTGTTAAGGAAAACAATTGTTTTGTTTGTTTTTTCCGATATATTTCGGTTGCTCTTCGGCAACCGTCTTCAGGGAAAACTATAATTAAACACCAGTAATTACCATTCAGTTTTACAAAAATTCACAAAAAACAGTTTACGTACAATTTTACACGTCTGCGCTCTGTGGCGTGGAGTCTTAAACTATTTTCTTATTTACTGAGGAGGTGATGGTATAGGTGAGCGCAGTTCTCAGTGTCCGTTTTGTAGTTAAGTCTCTTGTCAGTCGGTGTGTTAATAATGTGAAGCATTTCAAGAGAGTACCGCTTACTGTAGTTTTGTTCTTGTTGGAGAATAGTCGCAGCCTCAAAATCTGGTGAGTGGCCGCTCTATACACAGTGTGTCGCAAGTGCAGTTTTTTGTATGTGCATTTGATGTCTGATTTGTGTTGGGCTATCCGGGTCTTCAATTTAGATTTAGTCGTTCCTGTGTAGATTTTATTGCAATCGTCGTCTTTATCTCCCCTGCATGGTATTTTATAAATGACGTTGCTGATGTCCGCCTTATCTATTTTTGATTTGGTCCTGATTGTGTGCAATTTGTATGTTTTGTGTATCGTAGCAATCTGATCGGGCCAATCTTTCTGATAGTTCAGGTACGTATATGAGCGATTTGTATTTTTTAGGTCTGTATTTTCCGTTTATTTGCATTCTTGTGTCTTTTCAATAAAGACTGCATTACCCACATAGGGAAATCGTTGTTTCCTAAAATTCATTTAATTTCCATTTCTATGGCAGTGTGATATGTCGCGTCGCTGATGTTAAACATTCGTTGAATTCAACCAAGGGCCGTATTCAATATCATATTTTTCGGGTGTTTTGATTTAAAATTAATAATCCGTCCTGATGCAGTTGGTTTCATGTACCATTTTGTTTTTAGAGGGTTGCCGTGTCTATTTATTGTGGTGTCTAAATAAGGTAATTTTCCGTCTGCTTCTAGTTCCGAGGTAAATTTAATGTTCCTGTGTTAGTGATTGAGCGCATCCAGAGTAGTTTGTACCTCATCTTCCTTCACAATGTCAAACAAGTCATCTACATATTTCGTGAGTACTCTGGGTTGGCTTGTCAATTTTCTTAGGGTGCTCTCTAGTAGTTCTTCCATGATGATGTCGGCTATGACGGGTGAGACTGGCGATCCCATGGGCATTCCTTTTAGCTGGGTGTATATTTTGTCCTCAATTTTAAAATATCTGCTATCCTTAATACAAAATTCTACTATGTCCATAAATAGTTGTCTGGGTATTTGTGTTTGCTCTCTGATTTTTGGCCATTTTTGTCTAATGGTGTCCATTGCTAGATTTATTGGTATACTGGGGAACAAGGACACAACATCAAAGGATACAAGGATTTCGTTGTCACAAATGTGGGTGTTGTTTACTCTTTGCTTAAATTCCGTCGAATTTTTAACATTGAAGGTTGACTCCGCTGTAATGTTGTTCAGTATCTTCGCTAGATATCTGCAGAATTCATGAGATGGTGAACCTATCGATGAGCAAATCGGTCTCAATGGGGTTCCTTCCTTATGGATCTTGGGTAGTCCATATATTCTTGGCGGCAGCGCTGTACTCGTCGTGAGCTGATTTCTTGTGGCCTTTGAAATTAGCTCCAGCTTAAAAAGTTTATCCACTAAATTATTGTTCCTTGTTTGGAGTCTTGATGTCGGATCTTGTCTTAAAGTTCTATATGTGCACAAATCCCCTAATATATTCGTCATTTTTTCCTTATAGTCGTCAGATTCCATAGCTACCTTTTTATTCCCTTTGTCAGAGGCTAAAATTAAAACTTTGTAATTTTTTCTCAGTAATTTCCGCGTCTGTTCCACTGTGTCCAGTATTGCAAGATCCATTGCGCTATCCCTGTTGCTTGTTTTCATATCTTTAATTAATAAAGAGAATTTTGTTCACGCTGTTTCTTGGGTCTCTTTGTCTGCCAATGTCTGTAATAGACTCTCACCGTCTGCGATATACTTAAAAAGGGGGAATCTCTTCTTGTCCACTGGTAGGGCGAACTTTGGACCTTTAGCAAGCAATGCTTGAATGTTGGTCGGAAACTCGACGTTCGTTTTATTTACGAACCATTCCTTTTGGTCGTTATTAAAAGCGAAGATATTGTTCCGTTTGTTGCGTAGCTTCTCATGTTTCGTTTCATGCCGTTCCTTCAGTGTTGTTGTTAATTTGTCCGCGACCTTTCTCTCGCTCTCGAGAAATGCAATAGCATCAGCTGCGCTCAACTGCTGATCTATTGTTGTTGTTATTGCTGTCATCTGTTTCGTTTGTTTCTTGACTATGTTGTGTTTGTGTTTAATAAGTAGGTTTATTATTTTCATGTAAAAGAAATGTGTGTGTTTGTCTAGTGTTTTGCTTATGTCCGTTCGAAAGTCATGGTCGTTTGTGAATATGTTCTTACACCTAGTAGTATTGGCAATGAATTTTGGGATTAGTTTTGACTTTCGACATTGTAAGAGAAATTTTTTACTTGCTTTAAGCTTAACTAATTGTGTGGACTTGTTAATACTTGGCTTAAATTTAATATAGTTCCTTTTCACTCTACACTCTTGAAATGCTTCTCATTATTAACACACCGACCGACAAGAGACTTAACTACAAAACGGACACTGAGAACTGCGCTCACCTATACCATCACCTCCTCAGCAAATAAGAAAATAGTTTAAGACTCCACGCCAAAGAGCGCAGACGTGTAAAATTGTACGTAAACTGTTTTTTGTGAATTTTTGTAAAACTGAATGGTAATTACTGGTGTTTAATTATAGTTTTCCCTGAAGACGGTTGCCGAAGAGCAACCGAAATATATCGGAAAAAACAAACAAAACAATTGTTTTTGTTAAAACCTGACCTCGAGCCGGCTTACATCCATCTACAATTAGAAAGGTCGTCAACACAAAATTTTATATTGGGAAAGCATAAAATAAAAGGCCGTTTTGAGACGTATGACCTCGACCCAGTCAAACCAAACCTTTGGATTACTAAAACCAACAGATTACTTTATTACTAAAAATTAAAGACCGGTGACAAGCTTCTAATTTTCGATCACACTCGTGCATTTACTAGGCTTGCTTGTGCTCGCAGACACACTCCAAATGATCGCAAGCATGAGTAATAATAGAACAATGTCGACGCTGAACGACTTCCAGCAAGCTCTTGAAAGCCACGGGCAAGTCTCAGGGGAGCAAGCCTCTAAAACATTCGCGCTTACTAGGCTTATTGCCGACGATCCTCGACAAGCCTTTTATGCAATTGCGATTGTACAAATGCATTATATAGACTGTCATCCTATTTTTATTGCTCTTACAAGTTGTTGTTTTTGTGAGTTTAAACGTGTAGAAGCTTTGCTCAAAACAGCTCGCAGCAGATTTTTGATTTCGGGAACAAAGGCTTGTGGCAACTCGCAGCCAAAGCTACGAGTCATCGCTTGCAAATACAATGATCTTCATATACTCGTGTGCTTTTGCATTTTAAATTTTGTGCATAGTGATTGAATGAGCTCAACTAGCTTCGAGTGTTGAGTATACTCGTATCGCATTTGTAGCAATGGTAAGCGAGCATACTGGAAGCAGCTCGTTAAAGTTCTCTGCCTAAGAAGCTTAGAAAAATAGTTTATCGGTAAGCCCAAATATACCAGCAAAAGTTATCGTAGTAATAGTAAAAGTAATTTAAATAAATGTTTCTTTAAAAAAAACAAGTAAAGGCGCTGTACCCCGACTCCAAAATACTCTGTTCCCTTAATTTCGTGTGTTTTTATTCATTTTCTACGAATGTGTACACACACGACTAATGAAGCCAAGGGCAGTGAAAAAGCCTTAAGCTGGTGCTAAAAGCTAATAATTTGTGTGTGCAAAGTTTTGAGGCTCCGCTAACCGCAAATCAAAAAATCAAACAAACCAAACAACAACAAGTGAAGTGATCTACTGCAGAGCGCATCAACAGTTGGATTTTTAAATTCACCGCGTGTGCCTGTGTCTGTGTAGTGCATTGTCGATAAAGTAGTGCTCTCGACGCTGATCGATAAAGCAGACCAACAACGCATATCTGAGCTAAGCCATTTGAGCTCCAACAGCCTTGGTGGTGCACTGGTAGTACATACAAACTCTCAAATCGAAGACCAGACCTGGCAAGACATTTGTCTGTAGAGGCATCGAGCGGAAGGAGTTGAAACGCTACCCCACTAACGAGCTCGATAAACTGGGACTGTAGTGACCCATTCAAAAAGAGCACAGCGATCCAAAGATCGCCAGTGCAATGCGAAGCAGAAAAAGTCGATGAGGGCCCTAAATCCCCACCAAACTCGAATGAAAAAAGGACAAGCACAAGGGTTAAAAGAAATTGTCCAAAATCGGAGCAAACACGAAAGAGCTTAGAAGGCTGATGACCCTCCCAAAAAGGTCTATAACCCATGCAATGAGGGAATTGGACGACTTTCTACAAAGAGAAGCGATCTCATACCTACAGGAAGCTCTTGGGAAGCAGAACGCCCAAAAAACCAGACCCTTGATTCTGTATCACCCTCAGCTAGGCCGACGCCAAAGAAGGCAATGCAAGGCAAATGAGGCGGCCCCAATAGCGAAGAAGCAGCCGGTGCAAGGAATAAACAAACGGAAACACCAAACCGAAAGGAGTGGACTACAGTAAAGCCGAAAGCACGTAAGACCAGACCGCCAAAAAATGTTGACATTGTCATCAAGTCCCTTGGGGAGCAGTCGACATACACAGATATTCCTCGATGCTCACGGAGACCACCTTCATAGAAGTGAGAGACGTAGACGAAGTCGCGGATGTAACGGAGGTTGTCGATGCCATCTACGCCCAGACCGAGCTGAGCCTACCGGTAACAGCAATCACTAATCTAATGCTCGCATACAGGCGACCACAGACTGCAAACACTCAGGCTTATTCCCAAGGTAGCAGCTAAGCTACTCCAAAAGGAGAAAATCCGTATTGGATGGGCCAGGTGTAGAATAAGACCAAAGATGATACCAAGCAGGTGCTACCAGTGCTTGGAGGTTGGGCTTATCTAGGTTAACTACAAGAGCAAACATAACTGCCTGAAGGCATGTTATAAATGTGGAGGAGACAAACATACTGCCAACGCTTGCAAAGCGGAATAGGCCTGTATCCTGTGCACCCGGCACAACTTGAAGGACGCGAACCACTCAACATCTAGTGTGACGTGCCCGTTCTACAAAAAGGCGGTACGCAATATGAAAGGAAGATGAAGTTACTGCAGATGAAGTAACGAAGCACTTAACATCTAGTGTGACGTGGTCGTTCTACAAAAAGGCGGTACGCAATATGAAAGGAAGATAATGTTACTGTAGCTTAATCTTAACCACTGCGCGGTGGCCCAAGAACTCTTGGAGCAAACCATACGCGAGCACAACATTGATGTTGCAATCATCAGCGATCAGTACCGAAATCGGAATTCAGAAAAATGGTCAGCAAACACCGCAAAAAAGTCCGCAATCTGGAGCTGCGGAAGTCCGAAATCACAAATCCGCAGCCCAAAGGGCACAATAGGATTTGCCAGGGCGCTAATAAATGGAGTATTCATTTACAGCTGCTATCTACCGCCAAGCCTGACACTGGATGAAGCCACGAGAGTTCTGAGCGTAGTTGCGAATGACATACGCGGAAAATCACCAGTAGTGGTCGCTGGCGACTTTTATGCCTGGTCGACAGAGTGGTAATGCCCAACAACAACCCCAAGTGGACAGGACTATGCTTGATCTTGTACTGCTCAATAATGTTGAAAGAGCTGGAAACTTTGAAGAAAAAAAAATGGTTTCGATGATGCTAAAAGAATTTTCACCGCATTGCTGAGCAACGGACATGACCAACCAAGTTGCGAACCACATTAAAGCCACTTGCGATGCGTATATGGTTAGGAAAAGCCCATGTCCTTATCAAGGAATGCACCACAATTTCAAAACCTCCAAGAGCAGTATAAAGAAACGAGACGGGTCCTTAAGCGGCTAATAAAGGACAGCAAGCGGAGTTGCTTTTCAAAAGTCAGCGACGATATTGATGAGAACCCGTTTGGCTTTGCCAATAAGCTAGTGACCAAAATATTAAAAATATTTGGTAACCGCCACCATGCTGCCCTGAACAACTGAGAGGCATAATGGAAAACACATACTCACTCAACCCTTTACCAACCTTATACTACTTAAGCAAACTTCTTAAAGTTAAGTTAACAGTTAACGACAAAAATAACAACTGATACAAGTAAGCAAAACATAATCCTAACCAAAATACAAACACAAAAACTTGTCATACTACATTCAACCTTAGATGTTAAAGACCTTACAACTAAGCATACACAAAAACAAACCCCCAAACATGAACAAAATAAAACTTAGAAAAACCCTCCCCCTACAATATAAGTTGTTATAAAAATAACAGTAAGTTGTAAAATTTAGCTTAAGGTAACTAAATAAATAAATATTTTATTAAAAAAAAAAAAAAACAAAAAAAATTCACAACAAGAACCACTCCAGAGTACCGCCTCTGCAAACAGGGGTACAGCTTTCAACGGCTGACGAGGTAAAAGATGGGAAGGCATCTGGCACTGACGGAATCCCGAACTCTGTGCTAAAGCTAGCTATGCGGCAAAATCCAGAGGCTTTCGTAAGCATGTACAATGCATGCCTGGAGGAACGATTCTGGAGCGGCGAAGACGCAAAGATTGGTGCTTACCGCGAAGGGAGATAAGCCGATGGACGAGCCATCGTCTTAAATGCCTCTCTGTAAGCTGGACACGACCGGAAAAATCCTGGAGCGCCTAGTCCACACCAGAATCGAGTCTGCTGTCGAAAGGTATCTGTCCCCAATGCAGTTGGGATTCCGGAAGAGGCGATCCACGCTTGACGCTGTGGGCAAGCTCTCCGAGACAGCCAGCCGAGCGATCGAAGGGCAACGATTTCTAGGAGGTGCCAGGAAGTACTGTCTGCTGGCAACGTTGGACATTAAGAACGAGTTCAACATGGCCAGATGGAATTCCATTGTGAGCGCACTGAAAAAAACGCTGAAGTTCTAGCGTACCTACAAAAAATGGTGCAGGACTATTTTCAAGATAGTGTGCTGATATATGAGACAGACCACGGCCCCGTCCGGAGTACCACAAGGTTCTTTCTTAGCAACATTGCTGTGGAACCTAATGTACAAGCCACCCGTCCCCGGGTGGCTCAGTGGTTAGTGTGCCCGACAGCTGAGCAAGAGTCGTGGGTTCGATCCCGCCTCGGAACATCTAATGAAAAGTGTTTCTTTGAATAAACTTTACACCAGGTCTCACCTCTCTGCTGTTGGCGCTAGCTTTGTAGTAATTAGCCATGCAAAAGCTTCTTAAACTGCAGCTCGGATTTGGCGTTAAGCTGTAGGTCCCTTTATCTTGTGCGAAAATTAGAAGCGCACAAGCCAAGAGATTGAGAGAGGCTGGGCTTTGGCTATTGGGGCTGTGTCAAGCCATTAAAAAAAAAAACACATCACAAACAAAGAGGAAACAAGCAACAGAGCGATAGCCACAGTCAGCGAATGGCTCAGCAGTTCATGCTTGACACTGGCAGCTCATAAATTCGAAGTGGTGTTAATAAGCAGCAGGAAAAAAGTAGAGACTGCCACCGTCCTTATAAGCAGCTCTACAATAACATCGCGACCACACGTGAGGTATCTTGGGGTAACGATCGAACATATGCTGAGCTTTAAGCAGCACCTCTTAGATGCGAGCAAAAAGGCCAGCACGACAGCAGCATCGCTGGCACGAATAATGGCCAAAACCCGAGCACCACAGCAGCCGAGGCGACTACTCCCCGCCAACGAAGTAAGCTTTTCGCTCTTATATGCAGCACCAATATGGACAGAAGCAACCCGACAAGTCACCTACCATGATGCAGCATTGAGATCATCCCGCTGTATCTAGCGACTCGTGAATCTGCAGAGATCAGGAGACAATCGATGTCGGGCCCGTTGGCAGACTCCCAACGCATTGAAGCGCGCAGGACAGCCGTGCAACATTGGCAACAGGGATGGACAAAGTAAACCAACGGACGTTGGACTTTCAGCCTGATCCCAGGACTTAAAGATAAGGCTAGAAAGAAAACATGGTCATGTCGACGCATCTCTTGACAGGACATGGGGGCTTCGATCCTATCTTCAAAGATTTAAACACGAAACACAGCCCTTCTTTACTCACTGTGTGGGCAATGTTGCCATAGAAGACGCAGAACATTGCTTTTGTCTGTCCGCAGTACATGAACGAACGTAATGAACTCAGCATTAGGGTGGGGAGGGATACCAGCCGCTTGTAAACTGGTGAACATCATGCTAGAGTCGGAACGAAATTGGTCAGGGGTAAGCCACATGGCCACAGCTGCGCTGAAAGGCAGCGCAATTCACTTCATTCAAGGAGAGAATCCTAGAAGAGCCTTGGGCATTCCTCCCGGCGAAGTATTACCTAACAGTGGTAGTGGGTCCGGTAACTCAAGTCCCACCCTCAATACAAAAAAAAAAAAAAACACACACGCACATACAAACGCACGCACGCGCTAGCTGACAGTGCAAAGTTTTCTTTATTCTTTTTATTACAAAAGAAGTTGTGAAAACTTATTCATGAATACATATTGATTGAAGATGTTGATGTTCAAAAGAAAAATCTTTATGTATAAAACGTTAGGTTTAAATTTTAAATGACATTTTTAATTTTGATGATTTTGAGCGGCGATGGCCAACTCTAAGCCCGCATGTCCCTTGTAGCCCAGCCCGTTTCTCTTCAACACACAAAGCAATTCATTTACAGTTACGCTTGGCTTGGCTGCAGTTAACGCTGATTGTCGGTGCACTCAAAGAAAAACAAATAATGGAAAACCGCGTTGCTGGTCTTGATGTAAGCTTCATGCAAGCATATTCATAGAAGTTTTGTGTGCTATTCAGTGAACAAATAGTTTCTGGAAAAATATTTTCTCATACATATGTTATACATAAATGTACCACTATTAAGAACATGAAAAAAGACGATCAAGAATTGAAATCGCAAAAGTAATGGGACATTGTAGTGGCCGGGTGGCTCAGCGGCTAGTGTGCGCGACCGCTGTGCAAGAGGTCGTGGGTTCGATACCGCCTCGGAACATCTAATGAAAAGTTTTTTTCTTTGAATAAACTTTACACCCGGTCACGCCTATCTGCTGTTGGCGCCAGCTTTGTAGTAATTTGCCATGAAAAGCTTCTCAAGCTGTCGTTCGGATTCGGCGTTAAACTGTAGGTCCCTTTCTCTTGTGCGAAAATTAGAAGCGCACAAGCCAAGAGTTTGAGAGAAGCTCGGCTTTGCCCTTTGGGACAGTGTCAACGTGATCCACCATAGACCAAATATTCTCATTGAGACAAATACTGAAGAAAACACATGCGACGAAAATCAAAACCTATCATCTTTTTCGTTAATTATAAAGCCGCTTTTGACACACCGATAAGGTCAAAGTTCTTTAAAGCCCTGTCTACTTTTGGTATAACAGCAAAGTACGTTCGACTTTGCATGATGACGTTTAGAAGCACACAAAGCTCCGTCAAAATAAGATAGAACCTCTCCGAGCCTTTAGATACCAGACGAGGTTTTAGGCAGTGTGACACCTTATCGTGTAACTTCTTTAATCTGCCGATGGAGTATATTCTGCGCCAGTGCCCAAATGCTAACAGATCGGGCACCATCTTTTATAAAGATGTAATGCTACTTGCATATGCCGATGACATTGACATTGTCGGCATATCCGAACGGGCGGTAAGCAAGGTGTTTTCAGAGATTGAGAAGCGGTCAAAACGCATGGTCTTAGTCTTAGCCTACGCGTCTTGGACAATCTGTTGCAATGGGAGAGTAACGTTGTAAAGGACTTTGTCCTCGGAACGATGATCACCAGCAAACCGATGTTACCACGGGCTTAGTAATGAGTTCAAGAGCAGAGCCCTATCTCGGAAAACGAAAATTGCGCTATACATGTCGCTTATCATCCCAGTCCTGCTATACGGCGCAGAAGCATGGAAAATGTCATCAAAGGATGAGGCGGCAATTGGCGTGTTCGAGAGAAAAGTCCTTCGGAGGATTTATGGACCTCTAAACGTTGGCGGCGAATTTCGGCTCCGAATGAATCACGAACTGTATGAGCTCTATGTGGACACTGACCAAGTCAAGCGCATAAAACAACAGCGGCTGCGCTGGCTTGGACATGTTACTCGTATGGATGAAGAAGCTCCAGTAAAAAAAGTGTACAGACGGAAGGCGAACAAATTAGGGAAAGCAGGAGCTGTAGGACGACCGAAACTTAGTTGGGGAAAACAGGTGCTGAAAGACATAAAGGCGCTTGAACTGAACAACTGGTGTTAGCTTGCACAAGACAGAGGCGAGTGGCGGGCATTAATAGCAGCGGCCGAGACCGTCAAACGGTTGTGATAGAAATATCGGGCCAAATAAGAAGAAGATAAGAAATACATTGTGCTGATATATTACTGTTAAGGTTGCATCAAAATTGGACATATAACTAATTCTCTTGAATAGCTGTGAAGCATCGACTTGCTTCTTTTTAACATTTTTAATATGCCAGCATCTAATGATGTAATGTTTCTATCAAATCAATAACTCCTATTTATAATATATGTTACTTTGATTTGTACTTTGTACTTTTATATGTACTTTGATTTGTGCTAGTCACTTGGTTAATTGTAAACAAAGAACATATGTTTTCAAATGCAAATGCAAAACAACATATTAGGACAGCAAACTGCATTTTCAGAGATGACGGCCACTTTTTTGAAAATGAGCTTTAGTGAGGAAGCCAAAAAAAAATTGTAAATTTTTGAATAGAAAAGCCTAGGATTATTCGAAGACCGAAGCGAAATTCGGAACAAGGCCGAAAATGCTCACATTTTTTTATAATTCGACTTACGAGGTCAAAATAATAAAAAATGTATTTTATGGGCGGTCGGACATGCACCGTTAGCGAGTTACGAAATGAGTCAGTATTCACTGCGAAGAATGTGTCTGGAATGTTTTCGTTCACAGTATAGTAGTAGTAGTAGTAGTGGTTCTTTTATTATTAATAAAATAAAATAAGAACCTTTTACATATTTAGGCATGGCTTAATTGCCGTCAGCCTTAATCGAAAAAAATTATACATAGCATTTATGTTAATCCTAGTGAGCTACAGGAAGACTTACCCTTCAGAGTTACACCACCTGCCTTCCCCGCTCGTCGCGAGATAGCAGATCTTTCACTCTTAAGGGGGCCATCCCAGGCTCTTAAAACTATAATAGTGAAAACATTTTACAAATATAAAAACTTGACATGAATAAAATAGAACTGTTGTACATGAACTTAAGTATATTAAAAATCCTCATTTACTATACTCCTCCTATATACTATAGCACCCTCAATATAATCCGCCAGGTTTGCCCAACCCATGGCTCCATCCAGAGCCGCGACGACCTCCTCTGCCTCAAGCACTTCCTCGTTCACAGTATATGTGTTAAAAAGTTTTATGATTAAATCAAAGAAGGTTATATTTCGAATTCAAAACAAAACAAAAATAAATAAAAAAAACATTTTTTTCAAAGTTTTTATTTAAAAATATCTAAATCACTTTTTGAATGATGTCTTAGTTTAACAATTTTCGACAGTCCGCATTAGTTATAGAGAGTTTTGTGATTGCTTTCTTTCTTAAACATGCAATATTAGGGTCTGATGAAATAAAGAGTTTATGTAAGAATCAGTATTTGGGTGTACGAAGAGCAGCATAAGGTGCGATCTAGTTTGGAGGAGAGCAAAAAGATCCAGGCTCAGAGCAATAAAATTCAGCTGGCTCGTAAAACATTGTTGGACAAATTAATAGAACAATTTAATAGCTCTGAAAAATATTGTCCAAAATGAATTTAAAACACCAATTTTGTTTGCATTTAAGTACAAAAAATATTTTATGTAATAAATTTCCAACTCCCCCGGAACAACCAGTGCATTGACATTTCCATTCTTATTTTGTTTTTATCTTCATAAAATATCTTGTTTGTTTATTGTTGACAGCTGTGTGCTGTCGAAAACAAATCACAATCATGCCAATCTAACAAAGTATTTCTTTGATGGATTCACATCTAACACAATCACAAAAATTAGCAATTATGATTGCCCGTTCACCAGCTCAATCTAACAAAATGAACTGATTTTTGATCATAAATTTATGCTGGTCAACGCAACCAATGATTCAGAAAGTGATTAAGCTAAGTACTCAGACAAACTTAATCTAGACCGTGCTAAAAATAAAACTTTTTCCGCTGGGATCTTAGCTCAGGGAACAGTGCGTCTGCTCAACGCCAACATACCAACCTACAAAAGCAAAATAGCAATGTACCACCAAATGTGTACGGCACACTGCATTGTGTTGTTTATATTTGGTGTTTTGTTTACATTTAAATTGATTTAATTAATAAAAGTAAAAATGCTGGAGTGTTTGGATGGAGTCATGGGCAACGCCTTGGAAGTGCTTTATTTTATTTTTTGCTGCAGGCTGCAGCCATTGTTGAAAACATTTAGCTGGGGTAAGTTGCTAAATAATTGCAAATCATTTTTATTTTGCTTCTACCCAGCTTTACTCAATCAGCTTTTAGCCAGTTAAGTTAGCGGCGTACCGTGTATTTGGATTGGTATGAGCTGGAGCATTTAGTTTGTCTGAGAACTGGCTCATGCTAAGAGACCAGTTAAATGTTTAAGGCCCTCTTCTGGTCTGGTCGACTGAATTTTACATGTTTTTTAAAAACTTGTGGAACAAAATCGGGAAAAGATTTTGTACTTTATTAAAAATAATACAAACTTTAAAATGTTTCAATGCGAGGGCTGTTGAAAAAGTTCTCGGCCTTCAAAATAGTGTCTTCTTAAAAAAGATGTGTTAATGGTTATCAGCTTTCCGGAAGTCACTACAATCAGAAAGCAAAGCGGATGATGGAAAGAAGTTTGGAATGAATGCCTTTATGGCCCGAAGCAGAATCATGAAAGCACCTACATAGCAACATCTGGCCTCCCTCAAGGGAGTGTACTAGGTCCATTGCTATTTTCACTATTTATTAATGATATCGGTTGCCTACTTAACTCGCATTATCTAATATATGCTGATGACTTAAAAATTTTTAGATCTGTTAAAAACATCAGCGATGTTGAAATTCTTCAGTGCGATCTTAATTCGGTTGCTGACTGGTGCGGGCGCAATTTGCTGCCTCTTAACTTCTCAAAATGCTTCTTTGTTATTCTTTGGATTTGGGGGAGGTGTTTGACTCCAAATTTCAGTTTTCTGAGCATCTAAATTATATCTTCCCCAAAGCTTATTCAATGCTGGGCTTTGTAAAGCGCAATTCCAAGCAATTTAACGATCCCTATACGCGGCTAAGTTTGTATTCTGCCTTAGTACTGCCGTTCACATAAACAGGCTTGAGCGTCTGCAGAAACGATTCCGCCCATTTACATTTTTCGGAGCCTTTTCCACCACTTCTTGTTGTTAAATTGTTGCTGTTAGTTTTAAGATTTATTGTAGCCAGTTAAGGTTATCCTTTGGCGAAATAAAAAATATAAATATAAAAAAAAAATTGAATTTGTTAAAGTAGTGGCCATGAGAAATCGATTTTTTACCTTTTTTTCAGGCCAGTGAACAAAAGAAATAGTAATAAATTGTTTTTTCAATGATTGATGTCGTTGACGTCATTCAACAACTCCTGGGCGATACTAATGCGACGTTGATTTTGCTCAAAAATTAGTCAAAAATCGAAGAGCACACAAAAACGTAACTAACCTTTCAGTTGCCAAAAACAAACTACTAATCGAAATTGGCTGCTAATGCAAACATATGATAAACATATGTGTCCGAATATAACAAAAACAAAATAACGATAATTGAATGTACACAGCCCGCGAAAATTTAAAAATCCCTTTTTCCTTTGAACACACCTCGTATACTTAGAACGAAAACGTTTTAGACACAGTCTACAGCGTGAATACTGAAAATCACATCTCGAAACTAGCTAGTGCTAGTTTTTTATTATTTCGACCTCGTAAGTAGAAAGACATCATTAAATAATTTCCATGTTTTAGATTGTTTTAGACGACACCCCGTGCGTCGCCTCAATAACGATACATCGATTTTAAACAAAAAAATCGATATATCGAAATTATTTCCGACAACCTAACTCGAACCGGAATTCAGAAATAGTTTGGTGTCACTAATTCAGAAAAAAATGTACAAATTTATTTGGCTTTATAAAAAGTTGTCATCTCTGAAAATGCAGTTTGCTGTCCTCATTGTGTTGATTCTGCATTTGCATTTTGAAAACATACGTTCTTTGTTGACAATTAACCAAGTGACTAGCACAAAAGCATACAAAGTGAGCATTCAGGGTTTGTCCGGAAAGTAATAGGACTGATTTTCTTTCGCCGACTAGATTCGGTAGGGGGCGTTCCTAGCTAACGAACGAACGGCTGGTCAGTTGTCTCCGAGCACCTGGAGAGTCAGGACATGCATTTTCGCGCGGCGTGACTCTGTGAGTGGTGTAAGCCGAAAATGCAGGGTTCGTTAGAGCAGAGGTACGCGATTAAATTCTGTGCGAAACTCGGTAAATCTGCGACAGAAACGTTTAATATGATCAAGCAGGCTTACCCAGATGTTGCTTTAGCAAGAAGTGGTGTGTTTCGGTGGTATCAGGCCTTTTTGGAGGGCCGGGAAGAGGTCGCCGATGAAGACCGTGCTGGAAGACCTTTGACTTTGACAAACACCGACAATGTGACTCGTATGCGCAAAGTTTTGAACTCATACCGTCGACTTAGTATTCGTTTAATTGCCCAGATGTTAAATTTACCTAAATCTGTGGTTCATGACATTGTAACGAAGCATTTGAACATGCACAAGGTGTGCGCGAAGATGGTCCCAAAAGTGCCTACTGACGACCAGAAATTTCGGCTCACACCGCCTTTCTTGTGAACAGCTACCTGACCAAGGCCGGCATCCCAACGCTTTCGCAGCCGCCCTACAATTTCTTCTCTGTTAATGCTTTTACTATAGCAGGGGCCAAGCTATTGGTGGGGCAGAGGACCAAGAGATGGCTTGGGGCCTCTTCACATCAATTGCAATTACATTGGGAGTCTTTACTTTTTTTTTTGTAATTATTGTAATTTGTAATAAATATATAACAAATTCGAACCTGCAATTTCGCGCGCCTTTATGCAGTATTGGAAACTTCGTCAAAATTTGAAAAAAATAGTCGAGTATCGAATAGAAACAATCGAACAACCGAATGGCAAGCGAGTAAAGCTTAGTGTACACCTCAACAAAGGAGCTGCCAAAACAAAAAACTCCATATAAAACAAAAAAAAGTCGGTCAAGCCCGACTATAACATACTCTGTACCTGCGAAGTGCTGCCCATCACCGTTGCGACCGGTGCTGCCCATAATTGTTTGTTTTCCTTATAACTCGACAACCGTTCATCCGATCTTTACCACTCCCTAGGCAGATCGATAAATAAATATGTCCAGAAGGAAGGAACTATCTATCTAGAAAACTTTGGGAGATATGACGTTTTTTTTTAATTTGTGGGGGCGTGGCAAAAATTAAAAATAAACTTGATCTGCCTGCAAGTAAAAGCAGCATATGTCCCATGTCGAGATGCTTCCTTCTGTATGTTACATGCTTTGCACAAACTTAATATACTCTGAGTACCTCTGGTACAGAGTATAAAAATTCAAAAAAAAATCGTTTAGTACCAAAGCGCTTTGGCCCTCGCTTTGTTGCCAGTACACACTTCCAAAAAAAGGTCTCAAGAAAAGACCACAAATATACTTGATTGTTATTTTTCAGTATATTTACCGGTAACTCAAGAAATAATATTGAAATCTGACTACCCCTATGAGGAGTGCATGGCTAAAGTAAGCGCGAAATTTTTTTTTCTTTGTAATAGAATCTTAAATTGCCTTCATATTGCTTATGATTGCATACCGAAAGCTGGCTGCAACATGAAGGGCCAACCATACATAAGAGGGCGAGGTGAATGGCGAACTTTGACTCACAATTGCAAGCAAAGCAATGCAACTAGTTGTTCTTTGTTAATGTTAGTAAGACCGTAGAGCTTATCCGTCAGTGGAACAAGAAAACATCACATTTCTTGAATGAAGTTGAACATTTGCCAGTGGAACAGGGGTATAAGTGTTATTTTCTTAAATTTAGATATAGTTACCTCTCTGTTTGTGTTAATATGCTGCAACGAGCTTCTAAGAGGTTTACGGTGACTAAAGTTGAGTTCATTACTCAAGGGAGAAGAACTAATATCCGAATACCTTTCTCGTAAGGTATTATGTCCAGTGGGTTCGATTAGTTGTCGTCGGAGAATAGGAGGGCTCTCAGATGTTTTATTAATTCCCAGTGTTGAAGACTTCTTCTTACGGGAAAATGATTTAAGTGTCCTTAAAAAAATAATTATATGATTTAATTAGGTCTAAAGTTAAGAGTTATTTGAATTATGTAGATAACAGTTTTTGGCAGAGTTTCTCCAAAGGAACACTGTGTATAGTAAGTTTGTGCAAATGTATGAAACAGCCAGAAGGAAGCATCTCCAACCCTTTAAAGTATACGATGTTTGTTTAAAAAGTATCGCGAACACATTTTTCTTTGATTGCAGAGGCGTGGTGCAAAAATAGGTAAAAGCCATATCTCAGAAAGCAGTAAGAGAATGGGTCCGTAAGGAAGGAGAAATAGTTTGCTCAGCAAGGTGAAATATAAATTAAAGCACAGCTAGTATAAGTCCTAGTATAAGTATAGTATAATCTGCCATCAGTATAGTCTAATAGTGCTTTTAAAGGCGAAATTTTTTTTTTAAATTCCGTCAAAAGAATGTAAAATGGCTTGAAACACCCCGAAAAGGCCAAAGCTGAGCTCCTCTCAATTTTTTGGCTTGTGCGCTTCTAATTTTCGCACAAGAGAAAGGGACCTACAATTTAACGCCGATGTTCCGAGGCGGGATCGAACCCTCGACCTCTTGCACAGCGATTGCGCACACTAGCCACACTCGGGCCCGGCAAAAGAAGCACTATTTCATTACTTTGTAGTTCCTTAGCTCTTTAGCTTTATTATAAGACTAGCTGAATACCCGGCGTCGCCCGGGTTCTTATGATTATATTCAATCTAGTGCAGGCTGCATGTCGGTATAAACATTTTGGACCGTTCAATCTTTTTCTCTATATACACGTCTTCATGATAATCTAAAATCATGAATATTTTGTAAGTTTCGTGACTTTTTTGAACGTTTGGTTAATACATCCTATTTACCCGTCTACAATTGCCGTATATCAAATCTTCACAATAATCCAGGCTCAAATCAAAAATTTGCAAATTTCGCAATATTTTGGACCGTGTAATCTACAGCTTCCATTTACCAACGCCGGCAATGTAATATAAGAACTAAGCGCTTTCATAAATACTCAAGGTTATTTTGCAAATTTCGCGATTTTTGGACCTTAGAAACCTTCTCGGGCAAGCGTTGCCCAAAGTTTTATGGCAATCGGATGAACGGTATAGTTTTTAAAATTTCGCGGTTTATGACTATTTCCGTCCCATTTCTTTAATTTAGATACCTCGCGGGCAAGCGTGCAACCATTCCTCAAAGCTTCATCAAAATCGAACATATCTTCTACTAGGAAACCTTTCCGGGCAAGCGTCAAGCCACTATCCAAAAATTTACCGAAAATGCAAATTTGTTAATTTTTGCGATTTTTGGACAATTTTCTGCAAATTTCTTCAGCTTAGAAACCCTCCCGAGCAAGCGTTCAATTCATTCCCCAAAGTTTGATTGCAATCGGATGAACGGTATAATTTGGTGAATTTCGCGATTCGCCAAGCGTCTAACCATTGACCAAAATTTCATCGCAATCGGATGAACGGTATAGTTTTTGAATTTTCGCGGTTTTTTGACTATTTTCCGCCCATTTCTTCAAATAAGAATCCTTAACGCGCAAGCATCCAAACATTCTCCAAAGTTTAATAACAAACGAGCATTTTGCAAATTTCGCGGTTTCTTCTACTTGGAAACCTTCCCGGGCAAGCGTCGATCAATTTCCCAAAGTTTTAGCGAAAACGTAAATTTTGCAAATTTCGCGGTTTTTGGACCATTTTACAGACATGAGACATAGCCTATGACACTTTCCTGATCGACATGAACTTACTGTGAAAAATTCGTGAAGCGGTTTAGACGCCCATAAGGGACAAACATACTTTCACTTTTATATAGATGTATAGATAGATAAATATGGTAAAAAATCATTTATGCTTTCATTTATTAATTCCTTTTGACGATTTTACAATTCTGAAATATTTTTTATTGCAAGCAGTTTTTGTTCTAAGGTCAAAAATATCCAACGCTTAACGTATTTAATCACTGCTTTGTTAAGACTTTTCAATCGAAGAGGGTGAATCTTTGATATATCGTTAAAAAAGTCATTGTCAATTGATTACAAGGTTCGAGGTACAAATTTTTTTGAATCGAACTCTTTTTTAATATTTTGTGCTCCGGTTTGGGTTCGGTTCCGACTTCCCAAAAATCCCGGAGTCTCTGACTCCGGATCGTTTCGATTCCGAACCGTTTTGCAGCCCTGGTTTCGAGACGTGGTTAGCTTTAAATTCTCGTAGTTATTAAAGTTTCAACTTAAAACGGATATCATTATCAGTTTGAAGTTGGTTTAAAGAGACATATATTATTTCACTTCATATATTATTTGACTAGATTAGTCTTTTTTTTTAATTTTTGTCCCACGTAGAGCACACAAACCGAATCTACTGTTATACCCCGCCCGCGGTTAAAAATTAGCTCTGACCTCATCTTCCATTTCCGATCTTGGTGGTGGTCTTTTTAAAATTACATTTCAAATCATTTCGAATACTATACATAGAAACTAAATTTCAAGTCAATCGGATGAAAGATAGATTTTTGCAGGTAGATTTTTCGGACATTTTACTTTTGATCGATTTTTCAGAATCCGTGTCCAATTATTTCGCTTGCTTTGCTTACAAACCGGTTGAATTATTCAGAGCTCCGCCTTAGTGCCCACTTTAACCAAAATGGAACTTAATGTCAAAATTTCAGTCTTTTATCTCTTATCGTTTTTGGCTGTGCTTCGATTGCCAATAAATCAGTCAGTCATTCTGTCAGGACAAACTATATGCATAGAAAAGAAAAAGATCGCCTTGAAAGATATACAAGCTGTCCACGAACTAAACGGGCAAAAAGGAATAGCAGCAGCAACAGATGATATAAGTTATAGTTTAACTTCTACCATGAGTAGCAAGTTGAGCCAAAGAAATGTAAGGAATCAGTCCTCTTAATCTGGAGTGGCTTGTTATTTTAGTTTCGAGAGGCAAGTCGGGAGATTCTCAATCGGACTTGAAATTGGAAGATGCTTACACCAACAAAATCCTGACTTACTGCAACAAGGAAGTGTAGGGAGTACGAGAACCTTGTGAGTGAGCGAATTTATGCCTAAGGGCATCGCGGAGTAGGAGTAACAACAATGGGACCACGGAGGGCTCTGTACAATGGAGTGTCTCAAAACAGACCATCTCGGCAGGAACACTTTGCGTTCGAAGCCCGTTGGAGGCCTTAAGGGCCATTTATTTCCGAAACTTCTTTCCTATTAATCAGGGAAGGAAATCTACATACTTCAGAAAAGGGGCAGATGAAGACAGATCGTATAAATAAACATCAAATGAGTCCGCGATCTTCAAATCAAAGAAACTGACTTGGACTCTTAAGCTCCATTTACATGACCTGATCGCACAGCTGTTTTCGTCTGATTGACTGTCAGCTTGTGAAAGCAGGCGTCTGAGTAGCCACCCGACCTACTCAGCTGAGTGATCAGACGAAATAGAACATGATCTAATTGACCTGACCACTCAGCTGAGCGGTCATAGGGCTCGATATTTTTTTGTTATCGATTTTTGGCGATCGGTTTGAAATTAAACATTAAAATTGCAAGCATCAGTATAATTAAAAACATACGAACAGATCAAAATGACCCAACCAAATAAGAAAGTGTTTATGATTTGTATAACTATATATTTAAATGCAATCGTTACTCTACTCATCTGCCGAGTGGACTAAGATGATATTACGCGCCTCATTGACTTGTACGAGGCTGAGTCTGCGTTGTACGACTACTCCAATCAAATCTACAAGAGAAGATCGTACATGATTGCCACTTTGGAAAAGTTTGCTGCACAATTTGAGAGCAAGTCTCTTGTGAATATTAAAACCAAAATAGACAATCTGCGCGGGCAATTCACAAATAAACTAGCCAAATTAAAGAAAGTGAACCACAAAAGCGGCGTGGGTACGGATGAGTGGGAGAGCCTATATGGGTTCCACCGTCTAAGCTTTTTGGATGGTTTTACTAAGCCTCGAGTATATGTATGTTGTATGTTGTAGAACCGACTTTTTGCATTCTGAAATTAATTGACCTTATTACAAGTGGCCACTGAACGTGGCAACGATTCCGTGTCAGAGGATCTCCTTTTGAGCAGACACCCAAAACGGGCCAAAATGGAAAAAAATTTCGCAAGCGACAAGCGGACCGAGGTGTTAGAGAAGGCCATTTTGGCTTTGAACGCACCTTCGAACCAATATTCGGCAAGCGTGAACACTTTTGGTGAATTTATTAAGTCGCAAGCAGCCTCGGTTCCAGAGGAGCGTCAGGAAGCATTCTTTCAAAAAATGATAGAGTATATACTCTCATGTCCCAACAATTTGTGAAAAGTGGGTATGCTCATCCGATTAAAATTTGAAAAAGTTTTCGGAGCCTCGTATTGCAGTTCACGCAACAAACGTTGGGCCACATCTCGACCTTCTACTCAGCGTCGAAGCCAATCAAAAATCTCCATATAAAAACAAGGAAGAAAGTCGGTCAAGCCCGACTTTATAATACTCTGTACCAACGAACATAAATTTTGATGCTGCAGTGGCAGCGGTAAACAGCGCTGCTGCAGCATACACTCTTTTGATCATATCTCGAGAGCCGTTGATCCGATCTTTATGATTCCTTTGGGAAATCGATAAATAATTTTGACTAGAATATATGTCCAGAAGCTTCTATCTATTAAACTGTGGGAGATATGACGTTTTTCTCAAATTGCGGGGGCGGGAGGGGGCGTGGCCAAAATTGAAAATAAACTTGATCTGCCTGCAGATAGAAGAAGCATATGTCCCATACATGTCAAACCTCTATCTCTTACCATCTTTGAGATCTGTGCGTTCATACGGACAGACAGACGGACATGTCTATATCGACTCGGCTGTTGATGCTGATCAAGATTATATATACTTTATGGGGTCGGAGATTCTTCCTTCTGGCTGTTACATACTTTTGCACAAACTTATTATACTCTATGTACCTTTGGTACAGAGTATAATGACACTGTAAAATCGCTCGCAAACTAATTAAATTTATTTATTTTTACGGTCGGTAGAGCAAAAATATGTCAAAAAAATAATTATTTGTGGCCTCATCAATAGAGTATTTTGACTCAGTTGATTGCACCGGCCAATGCCGATGAAGATAAACCACAGTAATATATACTAACTTTTATGAAATAAAAACAAATAAATAATGAAATTGTGTAACATTTATTATTGATCTCACACGCCAGCATCGCGTCTGCACCGGGTGCTATGTTGTGGAGCCAATTAAAACCGTTGGCGCTCATTTGGAAGTTTTGAAAGAACATTTCTGTGACTCAAACTATTGGGTAAAATCACATTAGATCTTACATTCACTCTTAGCTTTGCCGATATACACATATCGTTAGCAAATCTTTCAAATATGGCAACTGAGACGCTAGCGTCTGCTTTTTGTATTTTCTCATCCAAGGCATTGAAACCTTGAATTTTCAGATACAAAATATTTATATACTACATTTTTTTATATTATTTTGATATACTAAATTTTTTTATTGTTGCGGTTTGAAATCCTCATTAAATTTTTAGTAAGCCGGGAAAAGTGTGACCGCACCTTTAAAAATATCAATGACGCCATATTTGGCGTTCTTGGTATTTTTTGGCTATCTCAGCACATTAATTTGATTTTACGATCCACTTTCGCAATAAATGGCTTTTTTGTGCACACAAACATTTTGGCGTTCTCCGTACCTAGCTTAAACAATTTTTTTTTATTTATTTAGTCACCTTAACTAAATTTTACAATTTTCTGATTCTTTTGAAGTAACTTATATTAAAGGGGAAGGGTTATTTCTAAGTTTTATTTTGTTACATGTTTGGGGTTTGTTTTGAGTGTGTAGGGATTTTAACTCTAAGTTTAAGTGTACCTTAAGTTTTTGTATATTATTTACGATTGTGTTTGGTTTAGCCGGTAAGTTAATGACCCAATCAGGTTGTGTGAAGCTTAAACAAGGAAACGTCACAATGTTCATATGAACTAGATAGTTTTCATGAACCAATAGTTCTGTAACTGACTCAACTGAGCTACTCAGGCATGCTTAAACGCTGAACTGAGTTGCTCACCTGAGTTGCTCAGCTGACGAAAACTCAGCTGAGCGATCAGGTCGGTTAAATGGAGCTTTAGGTAGGTAGTACCTAAGTAAGGTACAAAATGAATGAGTGATTGACGCATGGGCTTCGATTGGGCGATTGGGCTACGTTATATAGCGGGAAAACTCCCGCGATTATGGGGGTGAATGAGGTAAAACTGCTTATCGGTTCAACATGGCGAACCCAGGGTGATCCTGGCTTACTGCGTCCCAAGTCGACTCACACCTCCTCGTTGGTAACCCCTGGTAACAGAGCGATGCATTCGCAAACCCTTCCAATGGTTAATAGGCTTGGTGTGTTGGGCTTGGTACGCACCACTTTAAAAAATATTCCACCAACCCCGACGATTGCCTACGCAAGCGTTTTAAGGATATGTACTTGGAATGTTCGCACTCTCAACAGGGAAGGTGCTGATAACCAGTTAGTGGATGTCCTCGAGATACATTCATCGGACGTTACGGAAATGCGTGGATTGGACAGGGTAAAGTCTCCCTTGGAGATCTACTAAAGCGGACATGCTCCCAAGCACGAGTTTGGGTGCGGCTTTGTAGTCAGCGGAAGACTGCGTCGTTCTGTCATTAGCTTAACACCGGGCGACAAGCCGTACTCAGATCTAAGGCAAAATATTTTATTTGAACATCGTGACACCCATAAGGCAAACTGGAAGTCCCCTGTTCAACAAACGAAAAACCAGATTGATCATGTTGTGATAGACGAAAGGCAATTATCGAGTGTTCTAGACGTAAGTGCGCTCCAAGGAGCCAATATAGACTCGGATCACTACCTTGTTGCAGCTTAAGTACGCACGAGGTTCAGTGTGGCACATGACGCACATTCTAGTACACGTCTAAAGCTGAACGTCGACAGCAAATCTCACCCATTTGCTCAAGTCTCACCATTCCATTCAAGTATAAGCGAACAGTGGAAACCTATTTCACACTCCATGAGTTCGGCTGCCAAAGAGATTATCGGATACGCTGAGCACCCCCGAAAACAGTCATGGAGGGCATTAATAGCAGCGGACGAAACCATTCAACGATTGTGATAAACCTAGCGCGCCAAAGAAGAAAACGTGTTAACATGACTTATTAAAGGCCCCCGGAGACTTGAAACCTCATGGAGCTATAACAAATTTACTATGATCAGGATGTTCCACTCCCACTAGACCAATGCTTTGTTTATACACACGCTGTGCCTTACAAACAATAACGTGCTCATAAAACGTGAATTAATTTGAATATAAGGATAAAGAGTATGTAAAATGGCTTGCAGTTTTTACTGGCTCGAGGTCTTGCTATGCTATTGGCATAACTTTAAGCAGAGGCACACAACACAACAAAGGAGGCATCAGGTTGATCGGACGACGTTTAATGAGGGACCAAATCCTCACTCATCAGCGATCTTGAGCCTGAAATGTCAGTCCAAAAAGGTGTCTCTCCATGCCAGCGACGGCAAAACTGTTTGGGAAGACAGCATAAGACAGCCATTCCCCTTTGTAAGTGTGTGGCCTCCGTTTTGGACACGTAATTTGTATTTTTTTCTATTGGTTAATTTGAAGAAATATTATCTATAATATGTTTTCTTGTAAAAATTAACATAATCGAAGAACGCAAAATTTGAAAGATACTATCCATATTGGAGCATATTGGAAGTAGAAATAGTTCTGATCGCTAAGGTCCAGCAACGAAAAGTCAACTTAAACTTCTTCACCTAATCGATAAATAATGATTAATATAATATATTGACACAAAATTTCACAAAAAAAACAAGAAAGAAAGTCGGTCAAGCCCGACTATAACATACTCTGTACCTGTAAAGTGCTGCCCATCACCATTGCGACCGGTGCTGCCCATAATTGTTTGTTTTCCTTATAACACGACAACCGTTCGTTGCGGTGGCGGGAGTGGGCGTGGCAAAAATTGAAAATTAACTTGATCTGCCTGCAAATATAAGAAGTTTTTGTCCCACACATGCCGAACCTTTATCTTTTACCATCTCTGAGATCTGTGCGTTCATACGGACAGACGGACATGGCTATATCGATGCTGATCAAGAATATATATACATACTTTATAGGGTCGGAGAGTCTTCCTTCTGGCTGTTACATACTTTTGCACAAACTTAATATACTCTGCGTACCTCAGGTTTAGACTATAAAAAGCCAATGAATATGTTAGAAATTTTTCTGGTGTCCTTTAATCGATGACAAAACACGGTAACATCTTCCTGAACCGTACGCATGTTTACTTATTGAGCCGTACTCTTAGTATCCACAATATTGGAATATAAAATACAATTTATTTATTAATGGTAAACTCACCATAGATCTCTCAAATTTTCAATTGAAAAACTACTGCGTCTTCCACTGTTGTTATTTTTTTTTAAGCTCCAAAATCGTAAGCGTTTATGATTTTCATCTTCATAAAATGGATTCAAGTGCTCGGGATAGTTGTGTATTGATATTTGACTAGAAGACCTTCCATTCCAGCTCATCTTGGGGCCAGTGGTTAAGCTCGTCTTAAAAAAATCTTCAAATAAAAATAAAATTATTAGTCTTTTGTAATAAGTATATATAGTACATGCATTTGTTTATTAAATTTTTCATTAAATGGCAAGTAATTGTCCTTTCAAATATATAAGAAAAAATGTTTGTTTAAAACTTAAGCTAAAACCAACAGTCAAATTTCTATTTTGAGTATTAACTAATTCTTTGCCCTTTTAATTTTAAATGAAACGTATTAATTCGAAATTGAATCATTATAATGATAATTATCAAAGTCGATGCTTGACGTGAAATATTAATTGTTGTGATTCTAGACTGAAAGAGAGCGCTTAGGAAGAAAATAAGCTACAATAAGACAAGAAATACACAATTCGCTAGCACACAGGGCAAGCAGTGGGAGAGACCAACAATGGCAAGTTATAAAAACTCGACGAGCTCATAAGTATTGTAATGTAAGAGAGAAGGCTAAGCTAACTTCGGTTGTGCCGAAGATTAAATACCCTTGCAAATGTTCCTTTTTATACCCTGTTCCCATTGAAAATGGGAAAAGGGGGATCATGAAGTTGTGCAAAAGTATGTAACAGGTAGAAGGAAACATTTGCGACCCTATAAAGTATATATATTCTTGATCAGCATCAACAGCCTAGTCGATTTAGCCCTGTCCGTCTGTCCGTCCGTCTGTCCGTCTGTCCGTATGAACGCGTGTTTCTCAGAGACTATAAGAGCTAGAGCCACAAATTTTTGCATGTAGGTAGGTGTATGCCCGATTCAATACGAGTTTGTTTCAGATTTGGAAAATTCCTCCCCCTCCCCCCTTTAAGCGCAAAAAACTGTCAGAGCCACAATTTTTAAGATAGACCTTCCAAACTTTACATATATCAAGTAAGGCCCAATATCTATATATTCTGAAAAGATCACTAAGATCGGACAATAAACACCAAAGTTATATACGAATCAATTTTGCTTGTGGGAGAGAGGGGGGTCTTGCATTGTCAGTTATCGCGTGTATGTTGGAGTATGTGTGAGTGTGTGTGTATGTAATGGAAAACAAACGAAATCAAGTGAACAGGGTATTTTGTAGTCGGGGCACTCGACTGCAGCTCCCTTACTTGTTATTTAATGATTTCAACCAAATTTTGCAGAATCTGTTTAAAAGCATATTTGTATTATTATTGATGTCCAAATCAAAGAACTGTTCCCATCGTTCCTATGGGAGCTATTAGCAATAGTCACTTGATTTTGACAAAACTTTTTTTTAATACGGTACCATTAAAAACTAAAAAGTTTTTCTTACTAAGATCAATTATCAGACCTATCTTTTATAAGGAAGCTTTACCATATAGTTGTCCGATTTTTACCAATCTTTGAAAAAGCGTAGAAAACCAATATATACGAAGTTTGGAGACGGTTCCATTTAATTAAAAAAAGTTTTTCTCAGTAAATCTAGTTTTTCGACCTATCGTTCCTATGGGAGCTATAAGATAATGTCATCTGATCCAGTCGGTTCCGGCATATTAGGTGCGTTCAGTAAAAAGAAGACTCTGTGCAAAATTTCAGCTCGAAAGCTTTAAAACTGAGAGACTACTTTGCGTAGACACAGACAGACGGACAGAGCTAAATCAAGAATACATATAGTTTATCGGGGTCGGAAATTAATATTTCTATGCGTTTCAAACTTCTGTGCAAAATTATAATACCCTTTGCAAGGGTATAAAAATGAATTTATTATTTAAAAAAAAAATATACGGATTTGTCACGGAAATTTCTAGTGATTTTCATATAAGCGATTGCATTTCAATTTAAAATTCTTTACCTTTATATGTAATGTGACAAGTTTATCTTCGGTTGCTAGATCAGATGGTGAATGTGAAGCGATTTGGACCTACTATCTAAATCTACTTGGCTTTGAACAATCGTTTTCACTTCGCTAAAAGTTTCAGTTTCAGTTCGCTAAAAGTTTCAGTTTGAAATACAAGCGATTAGACAAAAATAACTAGAGATTTCCGTGTCACCCCCGATATATAAAATAAATTTTAAGTGTTATTAGCGTTAACTGTTGGGAATTCTAAAATAAAAATAGAGGAAAGCTTACTTCGGTTCAGCCAAGTTTATATAACCAGTTCGACTCTCATTCGATTCCTCAAATCAGTCTTAACATTCTTCATCACTGAAAAAACTTTTTGCACGTAGGCATTGCTGATGCAGATCTATAAAACATTTCCAACAATTAAGGGCAATTGGACAAATCCGTCAGAACTTTCAAAATTTTTTACCCATTTTATGTCGACTTTATGCCAATTTGTTTGATTTTGGGGATAATCTTCGCCAAAGAGCGTCTTCGTCAACATCAAGATTATCCGCTTCAGTAGTTCGAAGAAATAATTTTAGTTCTACTATTTCGTGATCAAGATTCAACATTGAAAAGTGTTGAAATGGAGAT
>JAEIFV010001474.1:0-45956 GCA_018904265.1 Lordiphosa collinella
TAAATTCAAAACTCATTATAATCCTTTAACATGTGTCAAATTTAAAAACACTTATGCACATATACTTTTTCCTGATTTACATGCATGCGACAAAAAAATTTCAATCATATTATAAACAAACAAATTTTGAGGTTATGTGGTATTTGATGAGCACACAACCATCAATGAATGCGTAGACAAATCAAGCAAAAGCAAAATAAGCAATTTCAGCAACCACGCATTTTGCCATAGCAGCTATTACTTATTTTTGTGTTTTGTTTTTCTCATTTCTTTTCTAAATCAGCTGTTTGTCTTAGCGGAGACGTGGCGGCTGTTTGAGCTGCTGTAAGGAGAGTCACACACTTATAAAAGGGGAATGACTGTTTTAGGCTGTCTTTTTGGTGTTTTGCGCGCAAGCTGCCTTTGAATTCCCATACAGTTTTGCTGCTGTCGCTGGAAAGTGGAGAGGCAACTCTTTGATAGACATTTCAGGCTCAAGATCGCTGATGAGTGCGGATTTGGTCCTTCATGAAACTCGTCCGATCATCCTGAAGCCTCCTTTGTTGTGGTGTGTGCTCATGTTTAGTTATCCTAACAGTGCCAACAAGACTGTCAAAAAAACTGCAACTTAAATAATTCCGTTATACGTTTTTCAGTTTCCAAACACGAAAAACGAATGGGAGTTTAATTGCAGATCTATTTGCTTTGAAATGGCAATTCCCACATTGCTTAGGAGCAATGAACGGAAAGCATTTTGAGTTCCAGGCTAAGCGAAAGCATGGTTCCTTTTACTATACCTACAAAGGAACACAGCAGTATCGCCATTGGCCTGGTGAATGCGGATTGCGGTTTTATCTACAAATGTTGGATGTAATGGAGGCTCACGACGCTGGAGTCTTGGTTTCGCGCGACTTTAAAAATGTATTGGACGATGTGAAATACGTTTTCCATCTAAAAAAGTTATTGCAATCGGCGCACAGTGCTTGGATTCGCGAATTTGGCGTTGCAAAAATCGTAACTTTTAACGGAAAGAGATATTTGAAAAATTTCAAAGGGGCGAGGTGATAGAGAATTCCTGTAGCTTTAAAATGAGCGTACTTTCATCTTTGTAGGTTAACAGGAGGACTCAGGATCGGCTGCCAAGGTTGATAGTTTAATACTCTGAAAAAAATTGCAGCTTGAAAAAGTCTAAGTATTTTAATTTTTTAAACCGATTTATTAAAAATGAAGTTGTAGTACTATTAAAAATTAACAAAATATTTTATAAAAAGGATAATTTGACGTACTTATTAAAAAAAAAATTTATTTTTTCTACAAAATTAGTTCTAACTTGGGAATGGTTAATTTTCTTCTAAAAATGTTGTCAGTATAGGTATTCCATATTTAGTGCTTAATAGACTTAATATTTCTGGTGAATATTCGTTGTTTAATTCCACGAGTGTCCTGATGTGTCTGAGAGATGAGATACGAAGGAATAAACACGAAAAGTATTGTTTTCTTGATGTCGAGATATTTTTTGCACGTGTTCGCATATCTATTCCTTTTGTAGTCCTTGTTTAGATTCTTGGGCTTCCTCTGACAACTCTCCCATCGATAAAAGTTGTTGTTGTATAAGCTTCTCACCATGATCCAATATTTTATGAACAGTAGGAGTAAGTTTTTTCTCTGGGGTACTCTGTACGTAAAAGATCTCTTGTCTCTTTACATATTTTCCATATCTGCATGCATCAATATTTTTCGCCGCAGCTTAAGACATTGAGAATGATCTTAAACCGTTTGATGACATCCAGATGAATTCCTGTTTATCTGAGCAGTTGCCTCATCGTCGTTGAAAATAACTCCGGGATGTATTTCCATCATTTGTATTTCCATAGCCCTGCTTCGGACAGTCGACTTTTGCCCGAGCTCCGCCAAGAACTACTGTTGTATATCTGTTTCCTTTTTTTCCATTGTTTTGGAGTTGGTAATGTCATCAGGGTCGTCTCCCTTTCGGGTGGAAGAGTATATGCCAAATTGAGCATGAATTCCATGCATCTGATCCTCGCATGCAAAATGGAGAAATTCCGTATTCGTAATTATGCTCGTCCGTTTCCGATGTCTCGAACTCCTGAAAGTATTTTTGCTTTCTCTTGCAGATGGCACATGTCAGAGTTGATTTGGTGTTCGTTATGTCGTTCAAGACTTTTCCATCAACCATAGTTAAGAAACATTGAAATCCAATCCGGACGACTTTTCCTCCTGTCGTTTCCATGTTAGTTCGGACGTTTCCTTGGCAAATTTGAACATTATTGGCCGGCAGAAATGTACTGATGAAGGCCGAGGATTTTTCCAGTGATCCACATTTCCACTTTTCAGCCGCAGCGGGACAAGTGAGGCCAAACATGTTCGCATCACTCACTGGGCCGTCATCGGAACTAATCACTTGCTTGTAAGCACTCTGTCCCGATGATCCATCGCAGCCCCATTTGCAGAATAGGGTCAGGTTTTCTGGCAATGCTTCCAATTCCGATTCGGGTAGACTTTGCATAATGCGTCTCGCTGTGTGGTCCACCAAGTCCTGAAGTTTTACTTGTGCCGATACTTGGTGACTTCCACAGGGACTGGAACTGCCTCCTTTTTGCAGCAGTTATGTCTTCGTAGCTGGGAAGAATGTCCACGTTGTGCTTCCTTAACGAGTCTCTCATCATCTTATACTTCTGCTTGGAAAATCCCACGTCCAAAACAGGGCCAAAGCTTCTTCCTGAGTGTACTTGGTGGGCTGCGCATTTGGCGGTGTATTGATGTTGTCCTTAATGCGCTTAAGACGAACAGGACTAGCAATTGCTACAGCTTTTGTTATAGTAGATCTGTTTCTCTCCAGGTCTTTTGAGTATTTGACGGATAATGCCTCCGATACGCAATATTAGGTAACAATTCACAACACCATCAAAAGATAATGACCAACTTCATTCATAGCTAGTACCTGTTGAAAGGGTCACTCGAGGGTAGGTAAAAAATCCACCCACTTGCTAGTTCTAACGCGGAAAATCAGAAAAGGCCAATTGTAACTACCTATATTATGTGCTACCTATCTCAGTAAATCACAAAATACGCTATAAAATCATTTTACCTGCAACACTTTTTTGTTCATCTTCTTCCCAAATATTATTTATCTACATATTAAATCGCATATATCACTGTAACGTTTAATCCGGCAGGTTTCGGCAGCTGCAACTTTTACAATACATTAATAAATAGACTAATATATAAGACGTATGTTCCGAAACAACTGAAATCGGGTGAAATTGATGTTTCCCGGTCTATCAAAGTTTGAAAACTCAACCAAAAATAGTGTACACCTAAAACGTGAGTGTGGAACATTCTACTTTGAAATAATACAGTTTATTAATGTATTCACATTAAGAATTAATGCATCTTTTCAAAAAAATCAACCAAATTCAAATCGGTATTACCGTTTGGTTTTTATAGGTTCACAAAGTTGACATTTGTAACCAAAAAAATTAAAAATTCAGCAGTTTAAAAAATGGTTCAACTTTGAACCACTGTAACAACCGAAATAATTGACCAAATTCAAAAAACCAAAGTTTTCTGGGCTATCTTGGGTTCCCTTTATTGAAATAAAAAAAATTTGCTCAAAAAATCGAACATCAAAAATTGATTTTTGCAACGCCAAATTCGCGAATCCGGCCACTGTGCGGCGTGGAGATTTTAACGAAAGTCTGTTGAGTTCTCCATAACATACTTATTAAAAAAAGTGCCAGCTATGTACAAATGCCTTACTCCACATCTTCCACTGAACAAGGAACATCAACCACTGCCGGTTTGAGAAATGCAAGAGGAGCTGCGGAACAAGTCAGGCAGGGACTTGAGGATTACTTTAACAATGAAGGACAAGTTGATTGGCAGGAAAGCAAGTTATAGTTTAATTATAGTTAAATAATAGTTTGTAATTTTCATTTAGTGAATTTAACGTTAAAGTATTAAATATATTATATTTCCTCATTCTCAATCTGTTCATTAATTGACGAGTTCTCAATGTTGCGAAGAGTAAGATCAGCGATCTCAGCTTCTTTCAAGGTATCCTGGATCTTCCAGAGCGCATCACGTCGGATGCCCTCATCCGTAATACTGTTCAATTCGAACACAACCTGCTTTGCAACCCAATCGTATTGGTCCTTTTTTTCACGCAGCTTACTGGTAACCAACTGTTTGACTTCGCCCAGCTGCTCGCTGAATGCAATTGCCAGTTTCTGAAAACAAATTTGCAATCGTTTTTATAATTAACTTGCAAATATCATTACCCTTTTATTTGATATAAAAATTTATGTAGTCTTGTCTGGGACTCGAACTCATTACCTTGCAGCTTTCCACTGAAAACGAATGGCATGGCATCTTATCGCACACCAGGGGCCTATTTAGCTACACTCAGAAAAAAATTCGCCTTGAATTTTAGAAAATCGCCTTATTTTAAAATTGGCCCTGGTATTTAGCAAAATTTTCTAATAACCAGAAAAAGTTTTTCTAAAACTTAGAAAAATATACCATAAAAAAAATTTTTTAGAAATTTTTTTTCTAAAATCAAGAAAATGCAAGATTTTTCTGATAGTTAGGGCTTATTTTTCTAAAATCACTTTCTTAAATTCAGGGCAAAATTAACCTTTGATTTAAGTGTAAAATAGCCCTTAAAGTGACTGTTGAAATTTCTTAAAAACAGGGAAGATTTTCTTGAAATAGTTTTCTTAAAAATATGGCGATAATAGCCATTGATTTTAGAAAAAGGTGTTAAATTTTAGTTATTTTTCCTAAAATAATGCACATTGTATTTTGCTGCGGCTTAGTGTGACCATAGTTTGTAGACAATATTTTTACCAAATAGAAAGCCAGTGATGATTATGTAAAGTTCAGTAACCAAACTTTGGTCACACTTCACCTCAGCAAAGTTCAATTAAACACATCATTCCTATGATATAGCTGTCCAATCTGCCTGATTTTGACATTTTTGATAAGTTTGATAAATAGACTGACAAATTAGCGGAGCTTTTTATTAGGGTCTATTTCTATGGCTCTGTGAAATTAGGCCGCGTGAATTTAGGCCGTGGTGCTATTAGGGCATTCTGCAAAATGAATTTAGGCAGCGATGTCTAAATTCATTCTGCAAAATGAATTTTCATAGAATTTTCTTGTCTCGAATTTGTTTTTATGAATGATTCTAGGCTGCAATCGCATATGCTCATGGGCGGTGCTATTTCATTCGTGAAATGAAAGAAGGCCGCGCGGTCTAATTTCATTTTGTGGTCGCGGCCTAAATTCATTTTGCAGAATGCAATTAGGCCGCCGACCGCGGCCTAAATTCACGCGGTCTAATTTCCATTCCCCGAGCAATAAGTTGAATATTCTTAGAAGCAATTTCATGGTTAAAACTCAGTCAAAATTATAAATAAATTTAAGCAACAATGATTTAATGTTATTAAGTAATGCAAATTAATATTAAAATATGATTTTAGTAGATGAAGTAAAATACTATTCAGAAATATCAATCCGAAACCTATATGATAAACAAAACATGAGAAATAAGTTTATTAAAAAAACCTTTTTTCTACTTTTTACTTTTTTCTGACTTCTCGATTCATATATGAATGGGTATGCCTGGTATCGAGCTGATCACCCTGGAGGCCGGCCTAGAGGAGGAGCTAGTGTTTTGGTGAAGCAGGAGCTGATTCATTACCACCTCCTTCCAGTCTCCAACAATTATATCCAATTGGCAGCAGTAATGGTGTCGACAATGTTTGGTGAAGTGCTTGTGGGAGCTGCGTACCTGCCACCATCCCTACCATGGAGCTCTTCTGATTTTGAGGTGCTTCTTAGACAACTTGGCCAAAAATTTATTATTGGAGGAGACTTTAATGCCAAGCACCGGCTCTGGGGTAACTTCAGGGCCAACCCACGTGGCACAGCGCTGCACCAGGCGATTTGTGGTGACTCCACACAAGTCCTTGCCACTGGAAGACCCACCTACTATCCATATAATAGGCGAGATACACCCACCTGCTTGGATTTCATGTATAAGGGGCTGCCAGGACATCTCCTAACAGTGCACAAGGAGTATGACGTGTTGTCTGACCAACTCCCCATCCTGGCAACTGTGTGCCTGAGTCCCGAAACTACCCCATGCAGAAAAAGAATCATTCTCCCTGGGTCTGACTTACGCTGGTTTAAGGACGAGTTGAGTGACTCCCTCTACCTAAACATGGAGATCCTGTCCACTAAAGACGTTGATGACGCCATTGACTCATTCATGAGCAAAATCAGAACTGCTGACACCAACGCTGCTCCAGCAAACCCACTTCCTTCACACACAACTCGTAGAAGTTTCGTACTGGCCCCGGCGGCAGAGGGCCTAATAGCACTGAAAAAACACCTGAGGAGGGAGTACACGAGAACCCATGACCCTGCGATCGACAGAATATACAGGAGGATTGCAAATCGGGTAAGAAAAGTCCTGGCCACAATCAAAAAAGAGGCGACTGACAAGCTCCTTGAGGATGCCACCCCTAATGAGGACTCCAAGTTCCCTCTCTGGAGGCTCACTAGAAGGTATAAGAGGCAGGTGCAGGCGAAATTTCCGGTCAGGAATCCTGATGGAACATGGGCTAAACACCCTCAGGACCGAGCTGAAGCTTTTGCCTGCAACCTAGAGAAACGATTCCAGCCTTTTAGCACTGCTTCGATTAATAGGCTGCAATTGGTTCAGGACACACTGGACGTCACTCTACAAATGGAGCTGCCAGTCAATCCTATCACATATGAAGAGCTGAAAAGTGAAATTGTCTCGCTCAAAAGCAACAAGGCTCCTGGAGAAGACGAAGTGGACAACAGAACAATAAAGCTTCTCCCTCACAAGGCAATATTGTTTCTGTTGCTCATATTCAATGCAGCCCAACGCCTCAGCTACTTTCCCAGTGCATGGAAAAAAGCCAATATCGTGATGCTTCACAAACCTGGGAAGCCCCCAGATGAACTGGTCTCGTACAGACCTATAAGCCTCCTCCCAGCGTTTGGCAAGCTGCTAGAAAGATGCTTATTAAGAAGGATTCTGGAGACCCCAGCAGTCAAAAGGAGGATCCCTAAATTCCAGTTCGGCTGGTAAATTTCGTCCTGGAAGGATTCCACGCCAAGGAGTACGTTGTGGCAGCGTACTTGGATATCCAACAGCCATTTGACCGCGTCTGGCATGATGGCTTACTAGCCAAACTCAAGGGAACGCTCAATCCTCAGCTCTTCTTAATGGTCAGATCATTCCTAACTGACAGGACATTTAGAGTTGTCCAGGATGGCCTTGCATCCCAGAAGAAGAGGATTCGAGCAGGAGTACCTCAGGGTAGCGTTCTGGGGCCAACCCTGTACAGCCTGTTCACAGCAGATATGCTTACTGCTCTGGACATACCCATAGAGGAACCGCAGGACCTCCTGATAGCAACCTTTGCCACTGACACGACAATCATGGCACGTGACAGATACGTCTATTCGGCAACAGACTCGTTGCAAGAATACCTCAAGAGATTTGAGAACTGGGCCTGTCGCTGGAATATATCTATCAACCCTGAGAAGTGTGTTAGTGTCACGCACACACTCAGAAGAGACAGTTGTCCCGGAGTCTTTCTACATGGGGAGGTGCTTCCCCACAAAACGGCCCATAAGTATCTGGGAGTAACCCTGGACAAGAGGCTAACCTTCAAGCAGCATGCCGCCGGCGTAGCAGGCAAGCTTCACAGCAAGGCGAAGAGAATGAGTTGGCTTCTCAACGCCAATAATAAACTCTCGCTTAGGAACAAGGTCCTTACACAGAGAGAAAAAACCAAGCATTCCGTACTTGCAGTCTGTATTTCCGAACTTGATAGTCAACTGAGTCTTAAATTACTTTAAATACTTGATTTGAGTATTGTCGGACTTAATAATTGAGTACGAAACATGCTTAAAATGAGAATATTTTAACTTGATTCAAGTTCGTTTCAAACTTAAATTAAGTTCGAGTTCGCTTAAAAAGTAGGACATTATCGGCCCTTAATTAAGTACGTGCATACTTGATCCAAGAAAATTAAAACTTGAATCGAGTATTGATATACTTTAAAAAGTTAGTACGGAACGTACTTAAGTTAAGTAATACATCCTTGGCCGAAGTACTATTTCAACTTGATTCAAGTATGCCTAAACTTAAAAAGTGAGTACGAAATGTTCTCGAAATAAGTATGTAGATTCTTGAACCAAGTTTTTTAAATACTTCAATCATGCTCTAGCGCCCTTGATGAAATAAAACAATGCTGTTATTATTGATTGCAGTTTTGTAATATATTGGATATGTTTTATTTCACTTATATATTTTTTAAACAATTAATACAATAATGCTTAAATGTACTTAATTCTAATATATGTTTTCCCATTATTTAAAGGGTAGAGATGCAATGGGGGACTCATAAAATCGGAAATATTTTTTATTTCCATTTCCCTTAGAGGGTACCTGACTTCAAAAGCATGAAAATGGCGCTAAACCCGTCTATGAATTTTCTGACAAATCACAAATACATTATTATTGTCTATAATGAACGACTTAATTTTAAACAGCTCAAAATTAATATTCTTAGCCGCTAGATAATAACCAGTTTTGTATTTTTTGTGCCTTTAAAATATAATTCATAACACAGTTGGCACTCTTCAAAATTAACACCAATATCTTTTCCCTTAATTATGTAATGAAAAAAATCTTCTTTTATAAATTGGAAGTGTTTAAGGAAACACACTCAAATTCAGGGTCTAAACCTTTTTCGTCATCAATTAAAAATTTTGAAAACTTAATTCCAGCCTTAATTGCTAATGAATAAGATGGATTAACACGCGAAGTTATGCTATGAAAATATATCTTGGCTTCTTTGTGCTTTGCTTCGAAGCGCATTGACCAAATATTTCTTAGCGGTCCACATTTTCTTATGGCTGTGGGATAATGCACAAAAAAGTGATGCTTTGGTTTTAATGGGCCGTAAAGCTTAATGTAAACAGAATGATGAGCTTGTACTAATAATTGTAGTTGACTTAAGTCTTCTTCCGTGTAATTCGATCTAAACAGCATATCTATAATATCTAACAAAATCAAAAAAAAAAGTCCAATGCTCGTTTTCAGCTGGTATTACATCCCCTATCATAAGTGGTAAGAAATGTATAAAGCAATTGACCTCACTTGCCGTCATTTTAAAATTGAATTGACTAATCCGCTTAAAGTCTAAAGGTATTGAAGTATTATTTATTTCCAACTCTCCATACTGAAATAATTGTTTTCTTCCATTTAAGTCCGCAAGTGAAATTATTTTTGATTTTATAAGTTCGCGAAGTACGTTGCACACGTCGTATACGCAAACGCCTTCATATACGTCGTGCATTAGATCGAAAACGAAATTATCTGTCACACAAAAAGCTTGGTATACTTTCAAAAATGCAAACTGATTTTATCCCAGTTTCTTTAAAATTATTTTCTAACAAGCCATTTCGATATGAAATTTCATCTCTCAAATCCTTACTAGTTTCTAAGCCATCACATTTCATTTGCTCCTTTGTTCTTGAACAAGCTCGACAAAATCTTTTTGTATTAAAAGATTGTACAAATCCCATAATGGAATTTACAGCTAAATTGTCGCCCACGATGAAACCAAGAACAAAGTGAATTTTTCTTATGCCGTTACCTGTATTGATTTCGATTCCATTTTCTAAAATTTTTTAGTTCTTCAGCTAAATGATAAAATGATTTCTCATTTCCAATTAATTTTATATTTCTAGTCGAAAGAAATGCAGCTGGATATATATACTGCAATTTTGATAACAAATGTTTTGGCATAGAGGGAAAACTCAGATAACAAGCGCAAATAGAATCTACATGGCTACCAAGAGGATTATTAATTTGGAAGTCGTCTAAATACAAAATGTACGGAATGACTAAATCAGAATTGAATTTATTTATCTTCTGTTTTAATACTTCTCCACTGGTAAAACTGGATATACTACTTGCAATCAATCCATTTTGTACATTTTGTAAAGTTATATCCAAGAGATTAGGAATTTCAAAAATGGTCTTAAAAATGAAACGTAGTGGCATAACAATAATTTTTGCTGTCCTTGGACCTAAGTCCGGATTTCCATGAGAAACTGTATTGGAAATTTTTTCATCAATAACATAAGCGGTCGGGTACTCAAATAATTCCAATTTTTCCAAAACTTTTAGCACTCTATGTTCGGTTCGGATTTCATCAAAAGGTTTTGTACAAAAATCTAATAATACTCTTAAGTCGTTATCAACCATATAATTTTCTCGCTTTAACTGACACTCTATAGCTGCAGATATAGATAATGACAGGGACGAAAACATATTTTGTAATTCAAGTACATGACTTCTTGGCATTGAAGTTTTTTCGTACAAACTAAGGGACAAGAGCACAGCTTGTTTTCTTAAATTTTTCAAAATAGAGGAATCAACACTTACGGAATTAAGGTCTGGCTTTGAGATATTGTGCAAAGCCTTCACATTTAAATTTGTTTCTTCAGACATAGGAAGCATTATTTCATTTAAATCAGTAGAACATTTTTTCATTTTATGAGTTTTCTCTAAGTGTACACGAAAAACCGAAAAGTTCGTAAATTTTTGGTTACAATTATTTTGAACACATCTTAGTTGCAATAATTTTGTTGTCATTAAATGGTCAACTTTGAAATGAGATATTAACATACTGGGCATGTCAAATGCCTTACAGCACCTAAAACAACGAAACATCTTAAACGGTGAATTTACTTATTCAAAGCTTGCAAAAGTGAAGTTATAGTAGAAAATTTAATATCGAAAGGGGTCTGAATATCAAAAAATATTGTTGAATGAAAAGCCAAGGCTGTTGGCAAACTACAGGATACTTGAGTGACAAAACTTGAAAATATTTAAAACAGGTATCCAAGCATTCAACGAAAGAATTAAACTTCAACAAATTGCCATCCAGATATATAAAAAAACCTTGTAGGTCGGATTCCGAAAGGCCTTGTACAATTATAAAAGGTTGAATAGTCATTCCAGCTGAATAGAACTTGCTTACAACTCCATTAATTTTTCGCTGGTAATCATTGATGGTTAAAAGGCGTAGCGCGAAACATTCTTGGGCGTCAATAATTGTTGCCTTTCTATAATTCTTTCCGTTTTCATCCTTAAACCGTGCAGTTGGAGGCAAAATAGCACTCAATAGAATGGATATCAAATAATCCTGGGCGTCTGCGGATTAAATTATAGTTAATAAAATATTTTCATAAATAATAAAAAAAACTACCTTTGTTTGTTGTTGATTTTGCTTTTAGTAACAGCTGCTTGCAGTAGTCATTTGTGAGTACGTTCTCATAATGCTTAAGGATCTTAGCCTTAAAAATCTCCCATTTGGAACATAACATGTGTTCCTTTAATGGATACATCTTTTTAAAATCAATTTCAATCTGAAAAACAATATATTTAGGTACGAACGCTACGTAGAAAATTTTAGAAAAAAATCTTACCAATTCAGCGGCTTTTGCATGGGATAATTTAGACCAATTTTTCAAAAACTCAGTCCCATTAAGTTCTTTTAAATCAATTTGGCGCATAAAGTAGGTTTTCTTCCATTTTTCGCGTACGTCTTCCCAGTTAGCTGAGTTTCTGTTTAAGGAAGTTTTATATGCGGCGGCTACCGTATCGTCTATTTCAGGCATAGTTTCAAAGTTAATGTTATGCTTATTTTCCTTGCTACAGCCATCCACTTTTAGTTTTTTGCTGCGTGCATTTCTGTACTTGGAATATAGCTTTCCACGCGGATTGCCTTTTGCAGATCTCGAAATAAAGTAGTAGTCCTGTAAAAAACGTGAAAAATTTGTATTATAAAAGTAAATACGATTTTGTGTTGTTACCTGAACTGATTTTTCGCACGGAAATATTAAACAAATTTCGTTCAATAGACTAATGAATTCCTGGACCTTTATGGAAATATTATTTGAGATAGCATCTTCCACTATGATATTAATAATGTCATCTCTGTGGCGATTTAAAAGTTTCTTATTTTCTTGCTCAAATAAAATAACGGCACGACCTTTCGATGTTTCTTTCAGAACACTTGTCAAATCCTGCAATGACAAGAAAAATAGTAAAATTTTGTTTTATTCGGAACGTGAACGAATATATAAAATTGCAAAAAAAAAGAAAATTTACCCTATTCAAAATCAATCTGCGCGATAGGCTATGAGTCTCCAGTGAACTTTGAGCTCTTGATCCCGTGGACAAAGATTCGTCATCCATGCCGAACTTGCAAAATTCAAATATTTTCAGTTAAACAGCACTTTAAAATATAAGTTTAAGTGATTACCTTCGACTTTTTCCACATCAAAAACTTCTCTCGAAATTGCACCCGTAGACCTAAAGGAGGCACTGCCTCGTCTAAGTCATCCTTCTGAAGAAACTGCAAACTTTGATATGTAACTTGGGCGGCTGAAAAAAAATTCACACATACACATAACGAAAGAAGCATTAATATTTGGTACATACATACATACATACGAACATATAGTACATACATACAAATCATTTGTAGTGTGTACAACAAACGCCCAGAATTTACGCAGTACTTACAAACAAATGTTCACCCTGGCTTAAAGTGCGAGTTATTAAAAAAACTCGGCCAAAAATGTATGGGGCTTTTGAAGGTACACTTCTAACTTAATTTTTGTATGTACACAGACATGTTTATGTACTCATGTATGTATGTATGTAAATAACAAAAAACACAATATGCGCGTAAGCTCAAATACATTTAAATGAAAACTTACCCTTTAAATACGGCAAAATTTCCGGCATTTCAAAACAATTAATTAGTTTCACGAGCTCGTCGTCGTCCTCGGAAAAAACGCCACTTGGACCGCACTTATTTTCCAGCTTTTCACTCGACATTTTTCTGCGCACTGAAAATTACTCGTCTGCTCAACTCTCTGTCTGATCTCAAATGACGCAGTTCAGTGGCAAAATTTGTCAGTGAGCTATCTGTCTGTCTCTTTCTCAGCTTCGATTTCTCAGGCCCTCGCGCACATCTTCGCCGATTTACCGTTTGAAACGACCGTAGGCAGGCAAAGCAAAAACAACATCATGTGCATGAGCGTCCACACATATGTGTGTGTGCAACAACGCTAGCCGCTGCACAGCATTTTTATTCTCATTGCGACAGAGCATATTAGTTTTGTGCAAGGTTAAATGGCTTTTTTGCACTAAGTGAAGAAGGGGTATCTCGAAGTCGATCCCTCCCATATACACAAATGTGTGTATGCGTACATCTCAGAACATTTGGCAACTCTGCGCTCACATGTTTTGGCAGCTTGGCAGCCCTACACAGACATCTACATACATTTGCTTAATAACAAAATATATTAAAATTCCATTTGCAAGGTATGAAAAATATTAATTAAGATGCGTTTTTGGCCAGTCGCTAGCTGTACACTTCCCATTAGTTTTCCCTTTACATTTCTGGTTGAAAAATACCAATTATTTATTTAAGATTGATATTACTAATTTTTAGTTTGTTTTTTACTTGTTTTGAGGTTGTGCGTACTCAATTTTAGCAAAACGTACGTAGATCAAGCACGTTTTTTTAAGTTTTGTATTTTTAAAGTCGAGTTCGCTCGAACTTAATTTTAGTCCGACTTTTTTCTCTCTGTGCTCTTCATGATTTGGCTAAAGAACAAAGTCGGATTTAGATAAATTAAATGTTTGATTTAAGAACTTACATCAGGAAGGCTGGACGATGATGCTCGGGTCAGAACATCTTCTTCTTATTTGGCCAGATATTTCTATCACAACCGTTTGACTGTCTCGGCCGCTGTTTTTAATGCCCGCCACTCGCCTCTGTCTTGTGCGAGCTGGCACCAGTTGTTCAGTTCAAGCGCCTTTATGTCTGATTTTCCCAACTAAGTTTCGGTCGTCCTACAGCTCCTGCTTTCCCTAATTCGTTCGCCTTCCGCCTGTACACTTTTTTTACTGGAGCTTCTTCATCCATACGAGTAACATGTCCAAGCCAGCGCAGCCGCTGTTGTTTTATGCGCTTGACTAGGTCAGTGTCCCCATAGAGCTCATACAGTTCGCGATTCATTCGGATGCCAAATTCGCCGCCAACGTTTAGAGGTCCATAAATCCTCCGAAGGACTTTTCTCTCGAACACGCCAATTTCCGCCTCATCCGTTGATGACATTGTCCATGCTTCTGCGCCGTATAGCAGGACTGGGATGATAAGCGACTTATATAGCGCAATTTTCGTTTTCCGAGAGAGGCTCTCGCTCTTGAACTCCTTACTAAGCCCGTAGTAACATCGGTTTGCAAGATTTATTCTTCTTCGGATCTCCAGACTGATGTTGTTGTCGCTGGTGATCATCGTTCCGAGGTAGACAAAGTCCTTTACAACGTTAAAGTTGTACTCTCCCATTGCAACAGATTGTCTGAGACTAGGAACTTCGTCTTTTCCTCATTTACCGCTAAGCCCATGCGTTTTGACTGCTTCTCAATCTTTGAAAACGCCTTGCTTACCACCCGTTCGGATTTGCCGATAATGTCACTGTCATCGGCATATGCAAGTTACATCTTTATAAAAGATGATGCCCGATCTGTTAGCATTTGGGCACTGGCGCAGTATATACTCCATCAGCAGATTAAAGAAGTTCGTCTGGTATCGAAAGGCTCGGAGAGGTTCTTTCCTATTTGTGTGCTTCTCAACGTCATCATGCAAAGTCGAAAGTACTTTGCGGGTCAGAACATGGGGAGTGAAAAATTCCATTTGATTGTAGCACCACAGCTTGGGCACATATACGTCGTCTCGACCAACACCACTTCTTTTGCTTGCTGCTATTTGGCGGGTTTCTTTTAAATATTGCCCCCGCAATATATGCACTTTTGATTTGATTGCCTCAACAGTCACATTTGGGTCCAACTGTTTCAAGTTTTCATATATATCAATAAGCGACTTGGCACGCTTGACCCGATCTTTGTACCCACTGTGACGAACGTTACATAAATTTTCGTGCTGTTCGTATTGTGTCAGCGATGTCTCACTTAATTCCTTGCTCCACATTTTGATTTTTTTTAATTCAGCCCGTTCAATCAACACGCTTCCTTGATCAACTTGTGTTATCGATCCTGTAAAATTTCAGCCCTGCATCAAATCTATCGGGATGAGGCAAAGGGAAACTATCGAAAAACTTCATTGCTCGCTTAGCCATTAAGGTTTGCCTGCATCTGCTGCATGAAGTTTCCTTCACCGTGTAAATCCCCACTTAGACTCCGGATCGGTTTGCAGCCTTGGTTTATATGAATTAGGTTAGGTTAGGTTAGGTTGCGATGGCTGAGAGCGACTAGTCGCTCTCCATAGGCCACGTGGGCCCGTTGCGATGCCATATATTCCCTGTTAAACCCTAGGGTTGTGTTCGGTACTGAACCATTGTGTGGACAGAATGTAATTAATAAGAGCTGGGATCTCTATGTCGGATGTCTCCGATAGGTTGAGTAGGAGGGGTTAACCAAGAAGCCTAAGTCTCCTCCTACTTAAAGCGGGGCAATGACACAGAAGGTGCTGTACCGTTTCCTCCTCTTCTTCAAATCTGCAGCTTCTACAGAAATCAAAGTGTTGTACGCCTAGGCGTTAGAAGTGATTTGTGTTCCCTTCTGTACCGTAAAAGTTTATTATCGTTTAAAGTCAATATTTGCAAACCAAAAATCATAACTACCCCCACCGGGGGAGGGTTTTCCACCGTTCCGACGAGGGCAGTGTTTCAGTTTTTTTGAAACTTGTAGGTAGCCATAAGCATCCTTATCGTGCTCCTCTTTGAAAGGAGCTCGGTGGTTGTGCCTCGAGTCTGGCCAGTGTGTCCGCAGACTATAACTATGAATTAGAAAACAAAGTTAAAAGATGACTAATCCTGGGGCACCCTTGGTAAAAAAATCATCGTAAATTCCGCATGATTTGATTGATATCTAAGCGGGAATAGATCTGATTCGGAATTGCAATCGTTTTTACTTGTTTTATGTATTCAGAAATGGGAAGTGGACAGAATGTGGGCTCTGGTAAAAGATACAATGGAACTAATAAAACAACAGTTCAACACCAACTGAGAACACTTTTGGCTCCTCCTAACTGTTCCCAGATCATATGCAATCAGCAAGGGGAACTTTAATTAAGGGGTAACAAAATATTACAATTCTACTGAAAATCGTTTATAATTAAGTTTATTTTAAATAAAATAATTTATTTATTTAATTATTAAATTTAAATCGGTTTAATTTATTCAAAATCGAAGGCTAAAAACTGTCCACCCTGTGACCCAGTGCAATGAGCACAGTCCAGCCATCATTTAAGAGAGACGCTTAAGAGCAAATAATACTGGGTACAATTTGTTGCGTGAGAACAGTGGGCTTAGAGTGCCACCCCTCAGTGCCAGTTAATGAATCAACTGGGAAAGATTTGTTAAGTTCAGCTAGGGGTTCCAAAGTTCAAAACACTGACGCCAACGGGTAGTTGGTCTGCGGTTAAATGTTGTTTAATAATGAAAACTGCCAAGCCACATTTTAAGCTGAAACTCTAATCTTTAGGTAAAATGTGTCAGCTTTAAATTGCAGAACTTTGGCCAGGATTGGATGGAAGATTTCAAATGTCAAACGCAACAGGTGGTCCTCCCTGTAACTTACACACGTACCTACCGTACATGTGCGCAAAAACTTTAATTGTGTAACAAAGTGACAGTCGCAGCCACTTTTCTCTGCCATTTTTTTGGTTGGCTTATTTATTATCTTTTTCGTCGGCTCTTTGTCATCTGCAGGCCTCCACAGTACTCAAATCTGTGTGATTTACTTTCAACTCAATTTCCTAAAACAAAAGCAAAAACGAAGCGGAATAAAAATAGCAGGAAGTGGATTTTTAAGCGGAAATAATTTTGCCACATGTTGGCATACACACGTGGCGTATGCTGCGGTGGGGGGGGGGAGGGCTTTTGATAGGGATAGGCTGCGGCGGGAGAGTGTGGGTAATGCTAAAACAAAGTCACGCGCAGACATTGCCAGACATCCGACAAGTGGGAAAAATCCTTCTGCCTTGAAATTCACATCGCCCCTCAATTTGCCATTTACCTTTTAGTATATTTAATAACTGCTCAGTTTTTCAATTTCCAAGGAAAAACAAAAAGTTGCGGGCTGAAAGTGTGTTGATTTCATTTAAGAAACTGGAGCACAGTTGGGGGTGCTCCTGCTTCGCGAGGAAGTTGATAGTCTCCATAGCTACTTTGTAGAGTTCTTTAGCTACCAACACAATCAGCAAACCACGTTATTGTCATTGAGCCCAGACTAGAGGATGCACACTTCTAGGTGCCTTAAATGCAATATACCTACATATAATCAAGGCAAAAACAGATAACAGATGCAGTCTGTGCAACTTGCAAGAAGAGGACGCGAAGGTTTAAGCCCGAAAAAAGAATCAAAAACAAAAAAAAAAAGAAAACCCGAATCGAATCTCGGCTTCGGTCAAGGCATTTATTTGGCTATTTTTTAACTGTTTAGGAAATGGGCTAGCAACCTATAACCGTGTTCCATAACTTAACCGCAGAATTTTTCTTAGCTTTTCTCAATGGATTAATAGGGTTGGCGCATCGGGCTTCGTACGTGCAAATGTGAAAAAAAGGTGTAAGTGTGGCTAACACTCACGGGGCCTTGATGTGAAACAGTTTGTATACGATGTGCTCCGCCTTTCAGATTCTTGCGGTTGTGCGTTACTTTATACTCCACATACTCCATATTCAAAACTCGGTACTCAGTAATCCTTAATAGTACTCGATTCTAGGAATTCGATACTAAGTTCTCGATAATAAGCACTCGATACTCAGTATTTGATACTCAGTATTAAGTACACGATACCAAGTTCTGGGTACTCAGTACTCGGAAGAATACAGCAACATCCAGGTTTTAAGGAATTTGTCTACCTCGGAACGAGGTAACCAGCGACAACAATAGTTCCGAAGAAGAATTACCCAAATTCAAACGATGACAGAGACCTCTCTCGGAAAACGAAAATTGCGCTATCAAGTCGCTTATCATCCCAGTCCTGTATACGGCCAGAAGCATGGACAAACAAAAGAGGATAGGCGGCAATGGCGTGTTCGAGAGAAAAGCTTCTAGATTTTAGCACAAGAAAGGGACCTACAGTTTAACGCCGTAGCACAAACGGCAGTTTCGAGAAGCTTTCCATGCAAATTACTGCAATGCTGGCGCAAACAGCAAAGAGTGTGGCCGGGTGTAAAGTTTATTCAAAGAAAAAAACTTTTCATTAGATGTTTCGAGGCGGGTCGAAACAAAAACCCCAACCCCCCCCGCCCACCCACACACCCAGCCCCCCGAAACCAATTTTTTGGGATGCATCTACCCCGAACCCAAATTTCAAACAAACAGATAAAAAACTTTTCCCTGGGGACCGAACCACCGACGAACAACAAAAAAAAACGTATTTCTTAATTTACCACCCTTTTCCATGATTTCACTAAGTTTGGTCAAAATCGGATGACTATAGCATATAGCTCCCATAGGAACGATCGGTCGAAAAACTAGTTCTAGTGAGGAAAACTTTTTTGTTTTTAATGAAAACGTTCTTTTTATTGGCATACGCGTATTTTATATACTTTAGACACATTTCTACAAAGTTTTATCAAAATCGGATGACTATAGCATATAGCTGCAGTATGAATGATCGGTCCAAAAAGAAGTTCTAGTGAGAAAAACTTTTTGTTTTAAATGGTATCGCCTCCAAATTTCGCAATTAACAGTGTATTATGCTTTTCCATTATTCCATAGATCCCATTGAAATGTAATGTCCAAAAAGTAGTCTTAGAAAAATTTTTTTGTTTTCAATGGAAGCTGCAAGGGTATACAAAACTTCGGCCGAGCCGAAGTTAACTTTCCCCTATTTTTTTTTGTATTAGAGGGGGAAGCATTAAAAGCCAAGAAGTTTGGATCTCGGAATTCCTCACACACTAAAACCACCCTTACTCTCCGTTTCCCCTTTGCGGAACTACCGCTAAGTGTAACTTCACAATGGCGGAGATGGCACGAAGGCCTCCACCAGATTCCTATCTAGAGTTTGAGCTCGAATAGCGCTGTCGTTCAGCGCGACGCAAGGACTTGAGAATCTCGGTAGCCATGGTGCAAATAGCATTCCATAAAGTCAGGGACTGTAAATGGCCTCCCAATACCTAGGCAACACCTAGCTCTTCCCGTTCGGCAGCGAATCTCGGACAGACAAAGAAAATATGTTCTGCGTCTTCTACGGATCTGTCTCATGCTTAAACCTATAGAGATAGGATTTGAAGCATCCATGTCCAGTCAGTAGCTGTGTTAGGTAAAAGTCGGTTTGTCCGTGCTGTCTACCCACCCACGGCCTTATCTCCGCAATCAGTCTTCTTGTCCAGTTGCCGTTGGTGGTAGTACTCCACCTCGCCTGCCATTGCGTCACCGTTCTCTGTTGTCGATGTTCATCTGCGCCCCTGCTTTCCATTGCTAACAGGTCCAGCGGCACCACTTCAGCCGCTACCAGGGCCGCGTCTTCTGAAACTGTCCGGAAGTTGCAGATAACTCGGAGAGCCCACCTCCTGTAGGAACTCTTGCATCCTCGACTATATGATGGCACGGTCATTGCAGGGGCCCACATTGGTGCTGCGTACGTGATGATCGACCTTACCACTTTGCAGATCAGTCATCTACTATGTTGCCGAGTTCCACCGATATTCGCCATAATTCCCGATAAAGTAGTCGTTGCTTTGATGGCCTTTTCCTCCACGTACGCTAGGTGGCTTTTAAAGTTTTGCCTATGGTTCAGCATAATCCCCAGGTAAAGTACCTGCTTCGACATAATGTGCTGGCCTCCGACTCTTATGTGGGCAGTTACTACACGTTTCCTACTGCTGATAAGGACCGCTTCGGTTTTGTGGGGAGCCAAGTGTATGTTTGTGTTTGTTTCGTGTTTGTTTTTGTATTTGTTTTTGTCTTTGTCTTTGTTTATGTGTCCCAGTTTGCGAAGCTCGCCCATAGTGTGGGCAGCAAAACAGTTCACTGCATCCTACACCGCGGATCTTGCAATCATCGCAGCCACTAGGTTTTCCGCCGTAAGGGTGTCGCCAACGACAGCCTCCACCTGCACTCGTGCGGCTGTGAAACGGCCGCAGCAGAAGAGGACGTGGGCTGCATGCTCAACCAAGCCTCCTTCACACCAAGTGCGGTATCATTTCCTAACATGAGCAGGTAGCTTCTGAAGCACCCATGTCCACTGAGCATCTGGGTGAGGCAGAAGCTCACTTCTCCGTGCTTCCGCTCAATCCACTCCCTTATGTTGGGAATAAGGTGATGCGTCCACCGGCCTTTAGCAAACCTGTCCCACCTGGACACAAAGAATGCTCTCGTTCCTGGCTTCCTCTTTCGACCATGCTCTTGTTGGCTCTGCCTTTGCAGCATCGGCTAAGGCCTTCGCTTTTAGTGCCAGTGTTTCTATCGGCACCATGCCGGCAATGACGAAAGCAGCGTCATCGGGCAACGTTCCAAAACCGCAGCAAACTCTCCGCGCTCATCGATTCACGATAGGCGATCGGCCAACCGGAACCCTATGGATGCTTTAAAAAAAAAAAAGTTGCCACTATCCTGACGGAATATTGGAATAATTTTGGATGAGGATATAAAGAGCTGTTACACAAACGACTCACTTCGAAGACGAATCATGTGCCAAAGACGACAGCTCTTATGATTAAGGAGGTCGATACCACTTAATATGCAAATCAGTGAAAGTCGTATAAATCTTGACTACACACTACTTGAGATAAACAGAGAAATAAGTTGGATTTTTAAGGCTCGAGCTGTCTTTTATGGCTAAATGGAAGTGCTCTTCAATCAGGAGATAAAAATTGCCCTGTAATTTAAAGGATTGAGGACATACGTCACTTTCTGGAAGATGTCAGTACTCAAGAATTTCGGTTGATGTTTTTGGAAAATATACTTATGAGGCGTTCAGCTTAATGGAGACGTTTATATTTCATCTGCAGTATGTAGAAAGCCTTTTTTAGACTATTTAGCGTTTTATTAATTGTTTTTTTAAATCTTGTTATATCTGAGGTATTTGTTATTTATTTTTTGCCCAGATAGATGCAGCATACAGGATGGTGGACTTAAGGACGTTCGCAAGGAGCAGCCGTTGCCCTTGTTTCAGCCCTCTCGTGTTGAGCTTGATTCTAGCCAGTGCCCTCGCTGTAGCTCCAGCCTTGTCGCTTATCGATTGGAGATGCTCACGGAAGCTGAGTCGCGTGTCCAGCATGACTCCGAGGTACCGGATCGCCCTCTTGGATGTAATCGTCACACCGCCAACTTGGATTTCTACTGTTTCTACCCCTTTTTGCTGCTGATAAGAACAGACTCGTTTCACATCAAAAACTCCACCAATGAAAACTGTGGAAACACTGCCTGCACCTGCAGGGCTTTTTCAGAGACTACGAAGCAGTTAAAACTGACGGGCCTAGAATCCTTGAGCAGAGAGTCTTGGCTTCTTGCACAATCTGTTGCAATTGGAGAGTACAACTTTAAGGTTGTAAAAGAGTTGGTTTACTTAGGAACTATGAAAACCAGCGACAACAACAGACTGATCTTATCTGATGAAGAATTACTCGTGCAAAACCAAGTAGGGAGTTCAAAAGCAAACTCTGTTAAAAGCTCAAATCAAAACAAGTAAGGGAGCTGTAGTCGGGTACCCCGACTACAAAATACCCTGTTCCCTTGATTTCGAGTGTTTTCCTTTACATACACACATACTCACACATACACACACTCCAACATACACACAAACGCATGACATGCGGCCGCGCGCGATAACTGACAATGCAAGACCTCCCCCTCTCTCCCACAAGCTACATTGATTCGTATATAACTTCGGTGTTTATTGTCCGATCTTAGTGATCTTTTGAGAATAGATAGAAATTGTGGCTCTGACAGTTTTTTGCGCTTAAAGGGGGGAGGGGGAGGAATTTTCCAAATCTGAAACAAACTCGATTTGAATCGGGTATACCTACCTACATGCAAAAATTTGTGGCTCTATCTATTATAGTCTTTGAAATCGACGCGTTCATACGGACGGACTCGGCTGTGAATGCTGATCAAGAATATATATACTTTATAGGGTCGCAAATGCTTCCTTCTACCTGTTACAAACTTTTACACAACTTCATGGTCCCCCTTTTCCCATTGTTAATGGAACCTGGGTATAAAAACACGATGTTAAAGCAAGACGGGTGTAAAAAAAAAAAAAAAAGAACTCAGAGAGCATAACTTACAGCGAACAGATGACAAATTTCTGATTAAAACGTTGAGAACGCAGCAGGCTGTTTCACTTTTGCTTGATGCATCCACAGAGTAGGCTTTGCAATTTAGATACACCAAAGTAGAAGCAATATAATTTCATTTCTTATTAGGCTCTTCTGTTGAACACATCAAATGTTCAAATGTATATTATTTTCTTTTTTCTTTAATTTTTTACCTACAATTACTCTAATCGACAAGTCGCAAATTCTGCGGGAATTCAGAATGTCCAAAAAACTTAAGGATGGCTTAAAGTTCTATTATTCGCTTGGACATCAGTCATATTTTGAAGTTTTGCTATAACAAGAAGAGGCGTTGGCCCCAATATCTATTATTTGGACATTTGCCATTAGAGCACAGATTTCCACCGAAACCGAATAAAATGTGCTCTATATATTAATAGTGAATGTGCTAAGGCTGTCCCAAAATCGCCTGGCGGACGGCTTTCATTTCTCTGTTAGTTGTGGCCGGTTGTGATGCAATGGGTAGGTTGAATGGCTGCTGTGCTGTATTTTATTTTAAGTACGAATATTTTGGGGTGGGGGGGTTTTTTTGGGTTTCCTACCAACCAAACTTTTTTAAATAAAAAATACTAATAAAAAAATAAAATTGTCGGAAAGAGCAATTATAAGGGTGTATTTTTTTTTGCCTGGTGTGGTGCAGCGGGTAGTGTATCTGCCTGCTGAGCAAAAGGTAGGTTCGATCCCGCCTCGGGAAACACACAAGCCAAAATATTGAGAAGGAGATAGCTCGGCTTGGGCATACGGTTATCCCAAACAGACTGCCGGACGATTAACGAAATTACCCAAACCGGTTGGTTCCCTAAAACCCCCAGGCGGGTGGTTGTTATTTTTTAAAAAAACTGGTATTGCTTTTGGGGCCCGCGCGCCCCATCGCCCAAGGGTTTTTGCCAAAAAAGTAAAAAAAAAATTTATTTTTATATCGTCTTTAGTATTTTTGAATTCTAAATACCTTAGCCAGTATTGAAAAACCTTAAAATATTTATGTTGTGCCATCCCTGCGGCTGTTTCAGGGCTGCGAAGTCAGCTATTACATAAAAGCTTATCACGCGGTGTGTTTGCTAAAAAAAATTGTTTGTGTTTAAAGCAGTGGCATTTAAACAATTCGTAACGTAAAACTTTTGTAAACCATGGAAATCATAGATCAAGGTATTTGGAAAAAGATTGTAAAGATAGATGTATGTGTGCTTTTGTTTTGTAATTGTTTTTATTGTTGTTGTTGTGGTGTCTTTTTAGTACGACCTAACCTAAAAGTGATTGTGTTTTGTGGAGCAGAACTAGTGAAAAAAGTCGAATAAACTGCAGTTGTAAATGTCAAATTAATCTTTAACATGTGCACAATGAGGTGGTTTTAACAGTTTTTGCGCATATTTGCGCCATTTCAAAATAAATTGAATCATTGCAGACGAAGTCGTTTTTTGCCGGAGAGAAATGCTTGACGTATGGAAGAAAAACAAGCAGAACAGCGGTGCGCTGCTGCAATGGGCGTTGAAAAAGACGTCTGCCTTAGCCCTATCCAAGCAAAATATATCCGACATAAAAACGGAAATGCGTAATTTTCAAAATTATGTAAAAAAAGGACTTCAAAAATGCAATAGACACATGGGTCGATTTGAAAAAAAGCACGAACAATATCTTGTAAAAGATTTAACAATTGTAATTAAAAAAGATGTGGTGCAGACTCAGAAGACCAACTGTAAAAATAAACTTGGTCGGCCTCGTTTGAAATACGAGGATGGAAAATCGAGCCTTAAGAGAAAAATTGTGACCGATTTATCGAAAGAGAACGATGCCTACGTTCTTCTACACGCAGCATCAGTTTCTGCAAAAAAGGCTAAGGATAAGGACTTGTCGTTTGTTTTGCAACAAACATTAAAAACCCCAGATAAATCTGAGCTAAAGGACACTCTGGGAGTCAAAAAACCGGTTCCTTTAACAGAAGATGAAGCCTTAGCCTTTTTGCTGGACAATTCTTTTACCAAAAGTCAGTATAACTGCGTTCGAGCAATGTGCATTCAGAAGAATTGTGACATATACCCGAGCTATGAAAAAATTCTACAGGCCAAATCACAATGCAGACCACAAGAAATTCTGTTAAAAGAATCCGTAGCTGAGGTATCACTTCAAAATTTGTTAAACCATACCGCCTCCCGGATCATTATGTTACAAGAACCTGTCTTGAGAAATTTGCCTCATATTTCTCAGGTTAAACTTTCTGCGAGCTACGGATTTGATGGTTCGACGGGTCAAAGCCTTTACAAGCAGCAATACAATGAAAATGAGCCTGAAAGCCAAGACCAATCGCTATTTGTCACTACCCTTATACCACTACTGTTGACAGACAATTATGGAAGGATCATTTGGAAGAATCGAAGTCCACAGTCAGTGAGGTTTTGCAAGCCGGTTAAAATCGAATTTTTAAAAGAAACCAAGGACAGCATTTTAAATCAAAAATTCAATTTGGACCAGCAAATAAGCAATCTAAAACCGTTTGAATTCGAAAATTTAAATGTTATTTTTGATTTGCACATGACCCTAATAGATGGCAAGGTATTAAACATTCTAACAGGAACAACCTCATCTCAATGTTGCCCAATTTGCGGTGCAAGTCCAAAAGCATTTTTAACAACCACCAATATCAGTTCGGACGTATTTGCAGCAAAGCCAAGCGCACTTCAATATGGAGTTAGTCCCCTGCATGCCTGGATACGGCTTATGGAATTTGTTTTAAGTGTATCGTACAGAGCAACACTAAAAAAGTGGCGAGTTACCAGCGAGGACGATAAAGCCAAAATGTTGAGGCGCAAGAAGGACATTCAAGCCAAATTGTGGGAAGAGTTTGGCGTACATATAGACAAGCCCAAACAAAATGGTTGTGGTAACTCGAATGATGGAAATACCGCAAGGAGACTATTTTCCAATGTTAAGTTGTTTAGTTCAATATTGCAGTTTGACGTAAAAGTCCTCCATAATTTCCGCATTATTTTGATTGCTCTTTCCTGCGAGTATAAAATAAGCGCTATCAAATTTAAAGAGTTGTGTGAAAAAACTGCTTCCATGTACATGAACAGCTATCCTTGGTACCCCATGTCAGCGACCGTGCATAAATTGTTGGTTCACGGATACCAAATAATAGAAAATGCAGTTCTTCCTGTTGGATGTCTTGGAGAAAACGCTTCCGAGGCCCGAAATAAATACTATAAACGAGATCGGAGATCACATGCCAGGCAAAATAGTCGTCTTAATAATATGAGTGACGTTTTTCACAGGGCTATGGATACATCAGATCCGCTTATATCGAGTATTTTAATAAATAATAGGAATAAGAACAAAAAGATACCACTTCCACAAGACGTTATTGCAATTTTGGAATCACCGTCTCCGGCGAATTGCAACTTTCCTGAAGAAGAAGATCAGGAATCTGATTATGATGAAGATGACTATAGTTTATAATTGAAATAAAATAATAATTGTCCATTATATCTAAATTTTATTCCAAACACTGTTTCAAAAATTAATACTCTTTGGAGGTTGGCGGATTTGTATGGCAATCTGTGTATGAATCTGTGGTCCAATCGAGACATAATTTTATTCGAAATTTACATTTGTCCACTCAAAAATATGTGCCAAATTGCAATGTCGTAGCTTAATTTTTGGACTTTTTGGCAAAAAAATGGAGATTCCGACCACTGTGCATTGTTTACCCTTAGCTGACTGGCGGATGGTTAACAGAAATGTGCTGGCCGACGGCTGTCCCAAAATCGCCTGTCATACGGCTGACGTTTCCAGCACAGTTTCAGGTAATGCTGAGCCGATCTGCCGGTCCGATGGTTACCCTAAACCGGCTGCCAGGTGGTTAATGGAAAAAAGCCTGACCGATGGCTGTCCTAAGACTGTCAGTCGGATGGCAGACACTTCATGTGTGAGCTTCTGGTAGTTCTGTGCTTGATCGGCTTGATGGTTGACTATATTTGTATGAGCGTCCGGGGGTACTGTGCCGATACGGTCACCTGACGGCTTGCTTTCGGCAGCAACTTAGACAAATCTGAAACAAACTCGTTTTGAATCGGGTATACACCTATCTACATGCAAAAATTTGTGGTCTAGCTCTTATAGTCTCTGAGAAACACGCGTTCATACAGACGGACAGACAGACAGACAGACGGACGGACAGACGGACAGGGCCAAATCGACTCGGCTGTTGATGCTGATCAAGAATATATATACTTTATAGGGTCGCAAATGCTTCCTTCTACCTGTTACATACTTTTGCACAACTTCATGATCCCCCTTTTCCCATTTTCAATGGGAACAGGGTATAAATAGCACAGAAGCATGAAAATGTGTTGTGCGTGTTTGAGAGAAAAGTCCATTGGCAATGAATTTCCCACCCGAATGAATCATTACCTGTATGAGCCTCTATGGGTTCAAGCGCATAAAACAACAGCGACTAACTAAGCTGGACAGGACATGTTATTCATATGAATGAACAAGCACCAGTGAAACAGATGTACTAGCGGAATGCCAATGGTTCTGGAAGAAAAGTGAGGAAGGTAACTGAGATGGAAAAACTAGGTGCGGAAACACATTACCCAGTTTAGTGTCAGCAATTGGTGCCAGCTCGTAAAAAAACTAAAACGACTGGCGGGCCATAATTGTAGATTGAAAGATCAAATAGTACCGTCATACTTTTACTATCCGCAAAAGTTAACGTAGCATTCCATGCATGTTGTTATTTTACATTTCAATAAACATTTAGTGACGCCAATGTTACATCAAGTAGCCTTTTTAAACTACTAAACAAATTTTGGTTGGAAATCTAGTTGTCTTTATTTTCGGGCTTACCACGCTGTAACTTTGCTAATGTTTCTAACAAAAATGCAAAAAAAATTTCATTATTAGTGCATATGTTAATCTATATGATCTATATGATCGGATGGTTTATACAAGGTGGGCCAAAAGAAGTCACCCTATTGGAAGATGCTCTTATTTTTACAAATAGCCGCCAAAGTCAGATCTGCTTTGACATTTGTGGACTAGACAGATGTAGAATACAAGTGAACAAGCCATGGATCGATATACTCCCCAAGAACGCGGAATAATCGTGCCTATTTTTTTGCGTAACAATTCGTCTGTGGTGTTGGCGCAGCGCGAATTCCGTCGGAGATTCCCCGGCCGCCCTACACCGACTGCGCAAACACTGCGCCGTTTGGCCACCAACCTTGAAGAGTATGGGACCACACGAGACGTTGCCTAGAGTGGCCGGCCCCGGAGCGCCCGTTCTGCCGAGAGCTGTCGCCGGAAACATCGACTAAACGCCGTTCCTCGCAATTAGCCATCAGCCGGTCGTCCCTAAGGCGAATTTTGGGCAAAGACCTGCGCATGTTCCCGTACAAAGTCCAGTCCGTGCATCAGCTGCTGCCTGTCGACCGCCAAACGCGTGTAACCTACGCCCAAGCCATCCTCAATCTCGAGGACGAAATGGACGATTTTTCGACCAAAATCATAATGAGCGATGAGGCTCATTTCCACCTCAGCGGGTACGTGAACAAGCAAAACTATTTTGGGGCACCGAAAATCCACGAGTGATGCACGAGGAGCCATTACACCCGCTCAAAGTGACTGCATGGTGCGCTGTTCACGCTGGAGGAGTCATCGGGCCATATTTTTTCGAGAACGCCGCTGGTCAAACGACAACAGTGGACGGTGCGCGTAGGGTCATGTTAACCGGGTTTTTTCTGCCGCAATTGGACGAATTAGGACTGGAGGACATGTGGTTCCAACAGGCCGGAGCAACGGCACACACTGCGCGAGCCACCACCGAAATTCTAAAGGCGGCGTTCCCGGGTCGCCTCATCTCTCGTTTTGGCGATTTGCACTGGCCTGTAAGATCGCCCGATTTAACCGTTCCAGACTTTTTTTTGTGGGGTTTTTTGAAATCCGGTGTTTACGTAACCAAGCCCGAGACCTTGGAAGCCCTTAAGGACGACAACCGACACGAGTACGAGAATCTACAGCCCGAAATTCTTGCCGAAGTGATGAAAAATGCCATGAAACGAGCCCGTATGGCAATCAATTGTAACGGCGCCCATTTGGCCGATATCATCTTCTCGAAATGACCAAAAAATTTCTAAAGGTTCAAATAAATATAATCAAAAAACAGAATATACGTTTTTTATTTAGAAAAAAAATGAAAGCCAAACAACATCGGATGACTTCTTTTGGCCCACCTTGTATAAATGTACGACAAAATTGCTATATATCAAGTAAAAATTGACTTTGAAGGCCAATTTCGACACCATTGGCATTGCTTATACCGCGTGTTTGATTTTTCTCATCTGCATTGATATGTTGACTATCCTAGAGGCTTCATAAAATTACAAATTAATGCTTGGTGTGGCCTACTGAAATTCTAAAACGGTCCAAAGTCGGTAAAATGGTTTTCCGCGAATATCTCGGAAATGGAAACTAAGTTTTGACTCGTATTCAGGATGAGTTTATCTACAGGAATTAGCTAAAGATCCTCGGGATACTTTTCACTGTTGAACAGTGTTATCTAGCTATACTGGTGTAGAAATCATGATCAGTTATCAGAATGTTTTTACTCAAATTGTGCATATTTTCCATATCGTAAGATATTGTGTTTCTTTTGCTTTGTACACTCTTATCTAAGGGATCGATCTGTTGATAAAATTCAAACAAATAAATACAAATAATTTTTTTTTTTTTTGTACATTTTTATTGTGTCAAAGAATAATTATGTAGATAGTAATATTGTGGGGTTTTATTTATTGATAAATGATAAATAAATTTCAAAATAAGACGGCAACGTTGTAGGAACTTCTTATAACTTTCACGCCTCTTCATTATCGAAATCGTTCATCATGCCCAGAACCACAATATTTTGTATAGGTATATATTTTGGTATGTTTGTTTATAACTTGGATATATGTTGAAGGTTATACATATGGTGAAATCCTCTTTACGATTTAGTGGTGGAAATGTGGGCGCATATCCTCTGGCTGACGCCTACGATCACCATGACCATGCTTACAGCGACAATCCTCCCAATCGTCTGGGTGAGCAACTTGTGGTGGTGGTCCATGATGAGGACCATGATGAGGACCATGATGAGGACCATGATGAGGACCATGATGAGGACCATGATGAGGACCATGATGAGGACCATGATGAGGACCATGATGAGGACCATGATGGGGACGTCTATGATGAGGCCCATGAGGACCATGATGTGGTCCAAAATAAGAAGGAATTTCACGCTCTGAAGTGGACTTGGAGCGACGCTTGCATTTCTTTTTCGAATGGCATTTGGAACTCGAATCTTTGTCCTTTTGCTGATGATTTTCCTCGCCATCAGAGCAGGAGCTGGAGCTCGAACTAGAACTGGAAGTGGAAGAAGAGCGATGTTTTCTACCTTTCTTGGACTTCTTATGCTTTTTTCCATTCTCCTTCGAGCTAGCGATATCTACTCGACAGTCATGATGCTGCTCGTATCCGTGTCGCTGATTTCTACAATGTTCCAGCGATCTAGACCGTCGCTGTGGGTACGGGTTCCACTCCATGGCCGTGTTTGTGTCCCTGGCCCACGGCAGGCCGATGCCTCGAAAAAACTGATGACGATCATGATGATGATGAGGCTGGTGGTCTTCACGCCAAGCCGGACGTTCAAAATGATGATGGGGCCTAAAGTGTTGTGGTCCAAAGTGATGGGGTCCAAAGTGATGGGGTCCAAAGTGATGGTGTCCCATGTGAGGTGGTCCAAAATGGTGATGTCCATGGCCATGATGGCCATGGTGTTTACGCCCACGACTGCAGGCTCGTCCCCAATGCCTATGTCCCCAGCCATAGTCAAAGTAGTTAGGCTCACTTTCAGAGCTGGAACTCGAGCTCGAGCTTGAAGAGCTCTCTGAGGAGCTGCTGGAGCATACGCTACTGGAGCGTGCACGTCTCTGCTCGGCTGGTTCCTCTGCCAATACTTCCTCATCCTTTTCTTGCTCCTTTCCCTTTCCCTTTTGCTTTTTGGCCTGCTTCTTGTGCTTCTTCTGCTGTTTCTTCAACCTCTTGGCCTCAGCCTTGCTCTCCTCTTGGGCCTGCAGTATAAGTGCCTGCTCTAGAATACGCTGCACCTTGCCAGCTTTCTTAAAAGCTTTGCCAAACAGTTTTTCTGACTTCAACTTTGGTTTCGATTTACACTTAGACTTGTCCTGACATTCCTGAGGTTGCTCCTCTGGCACCTCCTGGAATTCTATGTCCTGGATCTCTAACTCTTGCATGGCCTTGCCTAGTTCAGTCATTTTGGTTGTGGTTGGGATATTATTGCTTGTCCAGAAAGCTCCAAGCTTGGAACTGATGATGAACGTTAGCCGGCCGGCAACTTTTATACTCAGCGCGAAACGTTTGCAAACGTTGTGATAAAGATTGTTTTGATATAGCAGAGAGCGGGAGAGTGGAACATTGAGCGTACTTACGTGTCTGCTGACCCCCTCTCCCGGCTAAAAATAGACACCGATATACTAGATGTATGGCTGAGCGTAAGCGGTACGTGGTGGAAGCGTCGTTCCATTGTTGTTGTGATTTTACTCTATATAAAATTACTGCGGAGTTTTTTTTTTTTCATAAACAATTTCAAAACATTGTGAAATGTTACAGACATACGCCAAAGCATGAAATAAGCTTCTAGAAGCTTGCTTCAAATAAAGGGAGGGATCATACATGGACAAGCAAATGCTACATTATCCTTAGAGCTGGGTCAAGGATAACTCATGCACTAGCTTGATCCATCATTAGCAAACATAGGGGAAACAACCTAAAAGAGTCACATTTCAAGGGAAAGAAGAAGGCGGTAAAATAAAAACAAAAATTGTGTTCTTGATTCAAGTATAAACGGTGTTAAGTCGAGAATTGTGTACTTGTATCTAGTGCAAACAGAGTTAAATCAAGGAAAGCGTACTTGTGTCAGGTACAAACGGTATTAAATCAAGAATTGTGCTCTTGATTTAAGTATAACAGGTGTTAATTGGAGAATTGTGTACTTGTAGCGAGTGCAAACAGAGTTAAATCACGGAACGCGTACATTCATCAAGAGCAAGCGGTGTTAAATCAAGAATTTTGTACTAAAATCAAGAATTGTGTACTTGAATCAAATGTTAGTTTAGTTTATTTACGTTTTCTTCTTAGCGCTACAAGTGATGGTGGACTTATATTTATAACGCTAATCACAACGACAATCAGTTTAAATTACTAATGTTACCTAACATCAAAAGTTAAGATTAAAGTTAAAGAAATATGTTAAAAACAAGTTACAGTTTTTCGAAATCTAGTTAGAAAACTAAGTAGTGTAATTTTTTGAATAAAACTTAAGTTACAAATAATGTTCCTTTAATTCCGCTTCAATTTATGTTTGGGTTTTGTTGTTGGAGGTATGCTGTTCGTTTTTCCCCAAATGACAGTGGGTTTCTAATTGTCTTCAGTTCATGTGGCAGTTGATTCCAAAGTCGAATAGCATGCGGAAAGAATTGACGATCTAATGTTAATAAAGTGTATTTGGGACTTATTATATTTCACGTTCTCTGAGACGCAGCCAATTTTAACATGGTGTAGAGATAGAAGGGTTCCTCGATAGTTAAAATTTTATGAAGTTATAGTAAGACTCTCAGACAATTCAATGAATTTAGGTTAATACTGTAAATTTGGTTCAGAGAATGCTGAAATGTGGTCGCTTCGAGTCTTGTTGAAGATGTAGCTAGCGATATCGTTAGCCTTTGCCTGCACTTCGAGCTACTGTTTCCAAAAACCTCTAATGCATAAGGCAACCCTGTAGTTCAGCTGCACCAGTGCGGCACTAACGAATTCTCTAGCTCTTCGTAGTGAGCACTCGCCACCAGACCAACCACCAACCAAGTATTTGCCTAACGAATTTTGTATGGGAATGTCCGGAAAACGTACCGATCGGTACGACCCTGCATTACCAGTCGTTAGTGTGGTGATGGGTGCACACTATAGTTCAAGTACTAGACTGGCGCTCTGATGCATTACCTATCGTTAATGACGCGACTGACTTTTAGTGATGTATCAGGTCGTTAGGCCTGGTAGTGCCTTGACACCAGCTGAACTACAGCAGGCTTATATACATTTGCACATCATCTGCATACATCTGGACATCACAGTTATACAATACAGTGGGAAGGTCATTTACGTAGAGACAAAGCAGCAATGGTCCAAGAACCGAGCCTTGCGGGACACCTGTTATAGTTTTAAGAAAAGTGGAAGAGTCTGTTTGGGTAAAAACTGCTTGGCTTCTTTCTTTTAGGTACGAGGTCATCATTTTTTCAGCTGTTGTTGGAAAATTAAATAATGTTCTTTACTTTGTAATAAGTACACCGTGGCTAACCGTGACAAATCCTTTACTAAAGTCTAAAAGTGTTAAGAAAGTTACATTGCCGCTGTCTAGTTTTCTTCGTATATCCTCGTTAATTTTTCTTACTAGTGTGATACAACTTCTTTTTTTCTTAAACCCAGACTGCCTATCATTAAATAGCTCATTTTTTTCCATTAATTCTTGTTTCTTGTTTCTTTATTGTCTAATCATCCTAACGCTACAAGTACATAATACTTATAATTTAGAGCGCTTATTAGTGTGGCCATAATTTGTTCAAGAGCTTTAGAAAGAAATGCTAGGATTGAAATAGGCCTAAATTCATTATTGCCTTTTGAGATTGGTAATACTTTGGCAGTTTTCCAGATCATCGGGAAGCAAGAAGTAAATAGTTATAGCAGTATTGAAAATATGTGTTATGTGTACTAATATTCCTGGCAAAAGTACCCTGTAGTTCGGCTGCACCGGTGTCAATCTCTAACGACCAATGGCATACGACCCTAATGCATTACGCAGTCGTCTTTAGTGACATGGTAATGCATAGGTGCACCCATCACCCCACTAACGACTGGTAATGCAGGTCTTCGTCCATTTTCCGGAGACCCCATACAAAATTCTTAATTGTTCATCTGGTGTCAAGGCACTACCGGGCCTAACGACCTGATGCATCACTGAGCGTTAGTCGCGTCGTTAACAACAGGTAATGCATCACAGGGCTAGTCTAGTACGTGAACTATAGTGTGCACTTATCACTACACTAACGACTGGTAATGCGTTTTTCGGACATTCCCATACAAAATTCTTTATGCAAATACTTGAGTGGTGGTTGGTCTGGTGGCGAGTGCTCAATACGTAGAGTTAGAGAATTCGTTAATGCCGCATCGTTAATGCTGCTGATCTACAGGGTGGTGTCAAGGCACTACCAGGCCTAACGACCTGATGCATCACTGAGCGTCAGTCCCGTCGTTAACGACATGTATTTCTTCCTAAACTAATTCGAGTATTCGAAAATACTTTTGGGTAAATATTTTTGAATATTTGAGCTATGAAAAAAAGCAAAAAAATTCGATATTTTCCGGCCCAACTTGTACTACCCCCTTATTAATTACTACTCGCCACCATATAAACGATTACATGATTACACACAAGTATCGTGGCATCGTAAAAATGATTGCTTTTACCTGTAATCATACGGTTCGGGAATCACTCGTGCAGGTCTTTATTAGGTATGTTGAGAAGTTGTTTTGTTTTCAAATCACCACACAGAAAAAAAAATCATAATCATTCCGAAACGGGATTGAAAACAGGGTAATTCCGGAACGGCTTAAAGTGATCCTGTTTTTTGCGATTGAATCTAGGATTCTTGGTACAAATCAATCTTTTTTCGGCTCGGCTCAAGAATATAAGGGATTACCCCGTTTTCAATCCCTTTTAGATTAATTTTTTTTTCTGTGCAGTAAATCTATATAAATTTATCAATTTCATCATTTCATATTTAGCTTAGTCTTTTAATTTTCACCATTTTCGATGATTCATTCATGATCACTTGGGGCCACTTGCTAAAATTTACATTAAAAAAAAAAGCTTTTTTTGCCCACACAATTCTATAAAAGTGCTCTACAAATTACACCATAATATGAAAAGATACTGGTCTTGGGCATTGCTTTTACATATTATGGTGTAATATTGTTGCATATTATGGTGTAATCTGACATCACTGTTCTAGAATATAGAACTACATACTTATAACTACTTGTTAAGGGTCACTAATTTTTGTTTTGGTGCTGTAGAAACAGTTTAAGGGGTGCACATAAAACTATCCTCAAATACTTGAGAGGATCATTTCAATATCACTTGATACAGGGATAAGGCATCACATATTGATCGAATAGCATATGTATACAGCAATGTGTTTTGTCATATATATGCATATCTATTGCACTGGACACTGGACATTCTCGTTTCATTTCATTGCCTTTTCTTTTGCATAATATTTGCTGATTTTGTTATTGTACACGTTGACCAAAAAAAAGTTTGTAATGAAAATTAAACTGAAAACGTTTGCTTGTGTCTCGCTTAAGCTCATGTCGCCTAATGAAATCCCCACGTTGACAATAGAGCTCCAAAAGCCCCTCATAAGTCAAAAAGTGGTGAGAAGAGAGAGCTCATCGCTCAAAAAGCGCGAGCAACAGATAAAGCAACTTGAAGAAAAAGCTTTTGTTGTATAAAGATTGTATACACTAAAAAAAATTAACCAATATTTTGTCATGAGAGTTTGGGATTAGGATAAAGAGTCTTTTAGCCGGTGCTCTTTAATTTTTACACAATATTCTAGATAGTAAAATAGATAAGAACCGATAAAACACGGTGTGGTTCAGAAATCAGAAGCTTTAAAAGCTAGAAACTCGAAATTTGGTATGTAAGTTGATAAGTTAGGGAGTTTATTTTAATAGTTCAGAGGTTATTTACGCAAAGATTTTAAAATTTGATGTGTACTATTAAGTTAGACATTTTCCCAGCTTCGAACCATCCGGATGAACCACTTTAAAAGTGGTTTAGGTCCATTTGATTTTATTAGTGGTCTGAAGGTTTCTAATGTAAGTGTTAGACGTTTACCAATGTTCAGAATTTATTTTAGCTTAGACTGTACATTTTTTGTGTGGGATGGAAATATAGTTTTATATTCAGCTAGTAATATTTAAAAAAAAAAGCAAATGGAAATAAAATGAAAGCCACAATAGAAAAAGCAACAAAACTCAAATTGGCCCAATACAAAAATCCATATTCTCAAAACCTTCCTTGTTCTTTAACTAGCTTTAAACCAACTTCATACGAAGGGTTTAATAAGGCAAAATATCATTAAATTTAAATAAAATAAAAATAAAGTTATCAAATGTTCGTAATTTTCCGAATAGTACGTTTTTTTTTTTTAAAAAATTTGCTTGGCAGTTTTCTTGGAATTTTTCCCCATGTCCTTACGCACTTTAACCTAAATTTTATTATCCACTTTGCTGTTCGCTACAAAAAAAACCTCAATGACAACAAGGACATCAAAAACAATTTTATTTAATATCATCTTATATCTATTCAATATAAAAAACCGCTTGTTCTTATCAGTTGTAATTGTAGAGTAATTCAATTTCTAGCGAGGCGTTAAAAAATGATCTTAATTCAGTTTTCAGCAATCCGGGCGTAATGTCCAAAATTTTTTTGGCCGTTATGTCCGTTTTTATTTCGGACATAAAGCCCGAATGATTTTGGGTCTTATGTCCGCTTTCATTTCGGTCATATCGGTCATTCTAGTGAGAAATGAAAACGGACTTAACGCCCGAATTAAATTTGGGCGATAAGTCCTCGGGCGTTATGTCATGCCACCCGTTGGAACAACTAAACGGCCACTGCATACAAGAATATCGGAGCACAGAGGAGACGCGAAAAGCCAAAATGAGACGACGGCGTTGAGCCAGCACCTGCAATAATCTGGTCACACAGCTGACTTTGACAACGTTAGGCTACTAGACATAGAGAGGAGAGAGAAAACGAGACTGACACTAGAGAGCTTACGCATACAACAAAGGGCTGAGGAGCTTTGAACCATAAAGAAGACTTAGAAAAAACGAACTACATCTACGCGGCAGCTATTGCGGAGGGAAATAAACAAATTCAACAATTGACGAAAACGCACAATGGGACGACTTAACAATAATTGTAAGCAAATAAATGTATTACAGTGACGAAATTATGATGTATGTAAAGAATTGTATTTATGTATATGATGTTTATAATGAAAAAAGAAAAATATTTAACACAGGCTTCCTGAAGAAGGCGCGACAAGCGACCGAATCGCGTAGGAAAAGAAGAAAAAATAAAAAAATTCATTTTTATTTTTTATGAAGGACAACGGCCATCGTAACCCATATAAAACACTCAAAATTCACAGAAATTGGCCTACCACAATACACACGAAAATTGTAGCTCAAGATCAGTACAGAAAAGTTGTATTATATAGGGTATTATAAAATTTTCCGGATTTTTGTAACGCATTAAAGGAAGCATCTCCGACCACAAAGTAAATATATTCTTGATCAGCACGACGAGCTGAGTGGATTTAGCCCAGTCCGTCTGTCCGTCCGTCTGTCTGTTTCTATGCTATCTCCTCTGTTAGTTTGAAAGCAATCTTCACCAAACTTTGCACGAAGTCTTTTGGTAAATATACGCTTCTCATTTGTCGGAACCGGCCGGATCGGATGACTAATCATATAGCTGCAGTACGAATGATCGGTCGGAACAGAAGTTCTAGTGAGAAAAACTTGTTTGTTTTAATTGGGATCGTCTCCCAATTTCGTAATTAACAGTTTGTTATGCTTTTCCATGATTGCACTAAGTTTGGTCGAAATCGGACATCTATATTGTATAGCTCCCATAGATAAGTAACGTTAGCTGGAACATCTTTTCTGTTTTCAATGGAGGCTGCAAGGGTATACAAAACTTTGGCCGAGCCGAAGTTAACTTTCCCCTATTTATTAAAGCGCAGTTTAAGAGATGTCGACCATTTTGTCACCTTTGTCCCGAGCTTTGCTCTGGCTGCGCTAGCCGACTTGTGATCCAACTTAAGTGTCTACTATCTGGCTCTCCTGTGAAAACTGAACTAGATTTTTTTGTTAACCTGCTGATTGCAGTAACTATTTAATGCGAAAATTTGGAACCTTTCACCAAATTAGTTTTGGAATGGCAGCTTTTCAAAGTTGATTTTTCTTAAAATTGCTCCAAGAAATGGAGATTTAATAGTCGAAACTAGGAAAGAAACAGCTGGCGGTATTTGATTTTATATTTTCGAGTACAAACTAGATTTCAATAAAAAATTATAAAAAAATTAAATTCGTATTATTTTTCATTAAAAATGGCAAAAATCTTAAATTTTGCGGTTTTTTTATCATTTGGCAACTTTGATTTACGAGTGCCCTGGAGTGCCCCTTGCAGTTCACTCGCGACATGGCTTATTATTTTCTTTGAATATAGTACAATAGCTGGAGGCATGCGCTTTTGCGCGGCTTTGCTTTGTTTTTCAGAAAATCGAGTTTAAAATGTTGTACCATTTTTCATTTCCAGCCCAAAAGTGGGCAATTATTTTTTAATGATTTTCCTGCGCCTCAAATGGTCCATCCGCTTAGTCCAATTTTGGCATACTCTTTCCAACATTTCGGCCGGTATCTCACGAATAAATGCTTCAATGTTGTCTTCGAATGCGTCAATTGAAGCGGGCTTGTCTTTATAGACATGAGCTTTAACACAGCCCCACAAAAAGTAGTCTAAAGGCGTTAAATCGCACGATCCGGTCCCGAAATAAAATGTTCACCGAACTCGCCTCTCAATAAGTACATTGTTGCGCGTGCTGTGTGGCATGTGGTACCGTCTTGTTGAAACCACATGTCAAGCAAGTCAAGCTCTTGCATTTTGGGCAAAAAAAAGGTGGATATCATCTCACGGTAGCGCTCACCATTCACAGTTACGTTACGATTCGCATCATCTTTGAAGAAGTACGGTCCAATGATGCCACCAGCCCATAAACCGCACCAAACTGCGACTTTTTCTGGATGCATTGGTAGCTCTTGCAATGCTTCTGGCTGATATTCACTCCAAAATCGACAATTCCGCTTATTTACGTACCCATTGAGCCAAAAATGAGAACTGACCATAAAATGGAAGAAGCGCGCGATGAACTTTCTTAACAGAGCGTTGTTCATTTGTAAGACGATTCATGGTTAAATTATAGACCAAACTGAAGATGTTTGACAGTGAAACAAAACACGAAACGTGCGTGAGCTGTTTAAACCAGTGTTGCCAAAAAGATAAAAAAAAAAGAAGAAAAGATTAGCTAAAAAATCAGCCTTTATATACCTGTCTGCAAAATTTGGAATGTGCGGTAAGTTCAATCTTTTAAAAAGTTTTAGCTTCCTAGCTAGTCTGGTGTAGAAATGCCAGAGTCTTGGCCAAAAAATGAGATTTCCCCACAGTGCACATCAAAGACAGAAAAAATGGAGCAAAGCCAGTTTTGCGGGCCCTGAACGCCTTTAAATAGTTACCTTTATATAAAAAAATAGGGGAAAGTTAACATCGGCTCGGCCGAAGTTTTGTATACCCTAGCAGTTTGTTTTTATACCCTTGCAGAGGGTATTATAAAATTGTCCGGATGTTTGTTACGCATAGAAGGAAGCATCTCCGACCACATAAAGTATATATATTCTTGATCAGCATGACGAGCTGAGTTGATTTAGATTTGTCCGTCTGTCCGTCTGTTTCTATGCTATCTTTTCCGTCAGACTTAAAGCTATCCTCACCAAACTTTGCACGAAGTCTTTTGGTACAAATACGCTGCACATTTGTCGGAACCGGCCGGATCGGATGACTATAGCATATAGCTGCCATAGGAACGATCGGTTGAAAAACTAGTCTTAAAGAGAAAAACTTTTTTGTTTTTAATGGAAACGCCTCCAAAGTAGATATTTCTTAGTTAATTATCACTTCCCATAATTTTACTAAGTTTGGTCGAAATCGAATGACTATAGCATATAGCTGTCATAGGAACGATCGGTCGAAAAACTAGTTCTAGTGAGAAAAACTTTTTTGTTTTTAATGAAAACGTCCTTTTATTGGCGTACACTTATTGTATATTCTTTGGACACATTTCTACAAAGTTTTATCAAAATCGGATGACTATAGCACTAGCTGCAGGTTGAATGATCGGTCGAAAAAAAAAGTTCTAGTGAGAAATTTTTTTGTTTTTAATGGGATCGCCTTTTCAAATTTCGTAATCAACAGTGTATTATGCTTTTCCATGAACTCCTATAGATCCCATAGAAAAGTAATGTCCAAAAAGTATTCTTAGAAAAACTTTTTTTGTTTTCAATGGAAGCTGCAAGGGTATACAAAACTTCGGCCGAGCCGAAGTTAACTTTCCCCTATTTTTCTAAATAAGACTACTTTTCGGACCTTACTTTTCTGTGGGAGCTATACTATATAGATGTCCGATTTTGGCCAAACTTAGTGCAATAATGAAAAATCATAACAAACTGTTAATTACGAAATTTAGAGGCGATACCAATTAAGGGGGTCTTCTCATTCAAAACCCGTTTTTTGGACCCTTTTTAAAAAAATTCTTATTTGAAAACGCAAAAAATAATTGAAAACTTTTTATTTATTGTATTACAAAAGGTTCAAAGTAAATAAAAAATTTTTTTTGCCTCGATACGAGGGCTGTTCAAAAAGTAATGGGACTTCAAAGTTGGTGGTAGAAAAAAAAGGTGTCGTCACGGCGGCCACGATTCCGGGTCTCCGGAGCGTCCGAAATGAAAAAAACGGGGTTATAATCAGTATAGATGTAATTCTCGGGTGAGCCTCAAACTTAATTTTGTGATTTTTTTTTTGACAAAATGGCGGCCATTCAAAAAAAAATTTCAATTTCGGGCTTTTTTTTGTAGTTTAGTGTAAAAAAAAAAGTAAAAAATTTTTTTAAAATTATGGTCGAGGTTCACCCGAGAATGGTGACAATTCTGCGTCGATTCCACTTTGTTTCATGAAAATCGGTTCAGTTGAACTGGAGATATCATGGCCGCCAGTTCGAAAAACGTGGTTTCGAGATAAACGCGCTTTAAGTTTGCAGTTGCTTGGGAATTTAGGTCACATTGGGTCACTAAAAGGACTATATCTCCTAAACTAATTCGAGTTTTCGAAAATCCTTTTGGGGGATATTTTTGAATATCCAAGCTATAAATAAATGCAAAAAAAAAAGTCGAATAAAAGTTGCTCAATGAGAAGACCCCCTTAAAACAAAAAAGTTTTTCTAACTAAAATTTTCTTTTTGACCGATCATTCGTACTGCAGCTATATGATATAGTCATCCGATTTTGAGAAAACTTTGTAGATTTTGACCAAATCGTGTGGCAGTATATAAAACAAATACATGCCAATTTTGAGGACATTTCCATGGAAAACAGAAAAGTTTTTCTAACTAAGACTACTTTTCAGACTATACTTTTCTATGACAGCTATACTATATAGATGTCGGACTTCAACCAAATTTGGTGGAATCATGGAAAAGCTCTGCACACATCAAAGACAGCAAAAAATAAAGCAGAACTGATTTCGGTAGCTGTGATCGCGCTCATTTTTAAGTGCGAACATATCACACAAAGAACAGTTTCACTTATTGTAGCTCGTGTGCAAACAAAGAACAAAGAAGCAAATCCATTTTGGTTGCCGTTATCGCGCTCTCTAAAAAGTTGCGTTATTGAACAAAAAATATATTTTCACTCAGCTCTGCAGAGATCAAAGACAGAAAATAATTAAGCAGGACTGATTTCGGTGCCCCGTAACCACACAAAAACTCCTTTAATCTGTGTGGAAGGCTTTTGTTCTCTTTATTGTTGTGTGCAGCGAGAATGCTTAGGGTCTGTGTGGGAGATAAGGGGAGAAAATCGGTGTCTTCTCTCATAACCAGCAGTTGAAGTGTTGTTTGTCTTCCTCTATTCAATCAATTGTTGGCATACATAGCAAAAGTGTTGAGGAATTGATGCGACCTCTGGAATTCTGTTCAAATACCCTTAATTCAGCGAACTAATGAAGGGAGTCCGCCGACTCTAATAGAGAATTAACAAGACTCACTCTCTTCTTGGGTGATTTATTTGGTTTTGTAGGATCAACTTTACATTTCACTTTCCCAGACTAAAGAATTTTTGTCTCTTGGCCCATTTAAGCATCTATAATAAACACATTACCATTTTCCCCCCCACATTTTCTCAAATGCCGCAAATAACTTTCAGGTTGGGTAAATTCTGCGTATTGCGACAATAACGCTGCCAGCCATTCCAATGCCGGAATCCCTCAGAGACCTGAATTCGCTTAGCACAGGCAGCCGCTTCGCGTAGATTCTCATCGAGCAACTCTACAAAAATTGATTTAAACAATGGGTTAAGTCCATGGCACATGGTTATGGTCGTATGGGGGTACCTTCACACTTGACATTGCAAATGCCACCGCGTCTGGCCTCCTGGCAGTAACGGCTGTTGATCTGAAACAAACCATAACTAAGCGATCCATTCGGTTGTGTCACTATCTTGCCGGAATCCAGTTCGCTTTCATGCTCCAGCAGGCAGATCCCTGTGTGAATTAGTTAACAAAATGCAAATATTTCTATAAAATATGTAAAAAAAAAACAAACAACTAACAATTGGATAGAAGACTGCGCTCAAAACTATGCTGATTTAGGAGCTTACGGGCCAGCTCGCATCGTAGATATTGCTTGGTTGTAACCAAACCGGCCAGCCAGCAGCCCACATAGAACCAGGCAAGCACCACCTCCACTAATCTCATTGTGCGACTGGCTAGCCTAAGCTGGGAACGTTCAGTGTTAATCAATTGCACAACAACAACAACAACCACAACCATTAAAGTCAGATCAAGCGATAGTCGACTGAGAAACAAAACCTGACCTTTTACTCTGGCCCTGAACTTAAACACGATTTTCCTAGTATAAATCTGTTTGCATTGTATGTAGAAGATTGCAAATAAAACTTCCCCCTTCCAAAAGTAGGAAGCATATTTGTATTTTCGCCAATTATTTTATTGCTCCAATTATTTTCGTCATCCAAAAGTAGGCAGCAATTTTTTGTAAAGTAAATTACACTGCAATTATTTGCCCCTGACCAACAAACGACTTGACAACTATTTGCTTAACCCAAGGTACCATGCACTGTGGGCCAGAAACATCACCATACTAGCTTGGCAGCTGAAATTTGTAACAAAGTGCTTTTAAGAGATTAAATGTGAAAAATCATACAAAAATGAGACCACTATGTGCACTGTGCGCCTTAAAAAGCAAATACATACTTTGGATCGCTCTGCAACAGAAAAAACTGACCATCTCAGCTGCGTACCAGAAATTCCCATTTTATAGCTGTGTATAGCGGTTGTTGTCAAACAGCACATGCATTGAAAATTGCCCCAATTTGATTACAATTAAAAATCATTGTGAGTGAGATTTTGACTCCATACGGAGGTAAATTATTGGGATGTTGGTTATACCTCATTGAGAGAGCATCTCCGACCAACATAAAGTAAATATATTCTTGATCAGCATGACGAGCTGAGTTCATCTAACTTGTCCGTCTGTTTTTCTGTTTTCTCCTCCGTCAGTTTTGAAGCTATCCTCACCATACTTTGCACGAAGTCTTTTGGCACAATACGCTGCACATTTGTCGGAACCGGCCGGATCGGATGACTATAGCATATAGCTGTCATAGGAACGATCGGTCGAAAAACAAGTTCGAGTGAGGAAAACTTTTTGTTTTTAATGGAAACGTCTCCAAAATACGTATTTCTTAGTTAACTATTCTTTCCCATGATTTCACTAAGTTTGGTCGAAATCGGATGACTAGAGCATATAGCTGCCATAGGAACGATCGGTCGGAAAAACTAGTTCAGTGGGGAAAACTTTTTTGTTTTTAATGAAAACGGTCTTTTTTATTGGCATATTCTTTATTATTATTTTATATGTCAACACATTTCTACAAAGTTTTATCATAATCGGATGACTATAGCATTTAGCTGCAGTGTGAATGATCTGTCAAAGAAGTTTTAGTGGGAAAAACCTTTTTGTTTAAATGGGATCGCCTCAAATTTCGTAATTAACAGTGTATTATGCTTTTCCATGATTTCACCAATTTTGTTCGAAATCAGACATCTATATAGTAGATCCCATAGAAAAGTAAGGTCCAAAAAGTAGTCTTAGTTAGAAAAACTTTGTTTTTTGACTGAAGGGTATAAAAACTTCGGCCGAGCCGAAGTTAACGCGCTTCTTCCATTTTATGGTCAGTTTAATCGACCCACTGAAGCGGCTATTCTGGACTAAATTTCGCACGCAAATTTACATTGTTGGACGATCCAAACCACCAACACGCTTACGTAAGAGTGCGAACTGAAGAAAATATCGCAGCTGTATCGGCCAGTGTTAATGATGACCATCAATTATCGATTCGTCGCCGTTCACAGCAATTGGGCCTCTGTTACTCAACAACGTGGAAAATTTTTGCGGAAGGATTTAGGTGTGAGAGCCTTTCAAAATACAGCTGGTGCAAGAATTGAAGCCGAACGACTTACCGCAACGTAGAATTTTTAGTGAATGGGCTCTTGGAAAGTTGGGCCCACCTTCCGAAAAATGTCCGCCGCGAAGCTCATTTTGGCTCAATGGGTACGTAAATAAGCAGAATTGTCGATTTTGAGTGAATATCAGCCAGAAGCATTGCAAGAGCTACCAATGCATCAGAAAAGTCACAGTTTGGTGCGGTTTATGGGCTGGTGGCATCATTGGACCGTACTTCTTCAAAGATGATGCGAATCGTAACGTAACTGTGAATGGTGAGCGCTACCGTGAGATGATATCCAACTTTTTTTTGCCCAAAATGCAAGAGCTTGACTTGCATGACATGTGGTTTCAACAAGACGGTGCCACATGCCACACAGCACGCAACAATGGACTTATTGAGAGGCGAGTTCGGTGAACATTTTATTTCACGTTCGGGACCGGTCAATTGGCCGCCTAGATCGATTTAACGCCGACTATTTTTTGGGCTATGTTAAAGCTCATGTCTATACAGACAAGCCCGCTTCAATTGACGCATTGGAAGACAACATTGAAGCATTTATTCGTGAGATACCGACCGAAATGTTGGAAAGAGTATGCCAAAATTGGACTAAGCGGATGGACCATTTGAGGCGCAGTCACGGTCAACATTTGCATGAAATAATCTTCAAACATTAAATTATATGGACCGTACTATCGATTCAAATAAAGATTTTATGCATTTTTCTGAATTTTATGTGTTTTTTTTAAACTTTCCTATAGCTCTTAAAAAATCACCCTTTACAAAGCTTGGACGGCGCTTTCCTTTCCAAAAAAACACTACACTGAAAAATATGATCTTGATATCTTTTTATAATTGTTGGTTAGTTATTTAACATTTTTATTGTTTTAAAACTTGTCTCCAGGGACAATAGAAGTCTACATTAAAAAATTTGGTGGAGTTGATCACGCTTTAGACGGACTTGTACCGCTCTGTCTGTTGTTCGCTTGATCCGTCTGTCCGTCTTTTGGGTGTTCGTATGCTATCTCCTCCGTCAGTTTTACAGCTAACCTCCCAAACTTTGCACAAAGTCTTTTGGTACAAATACGCTGCACATTTGCGGAACCGGCCGAATCGGGATGACCATAGCATATGGCCACCCATAGGAACGATCGGTTGAAAACTAGTCTTCAAGAGAAAAACTTTGTTTTTAATGGAAACGCCCAAAGCGTATTTCTAGTTTACTATCCCTTCCCATGATTTCACTTTTTTCGAAATCGGATGACTATAGCATATAGCTGCCATAGGAACGATCGGTCGAAAAACTAGTTCTAGTGAGAAAAATTTTTGTTTTTAATGAAAACGTCCTTATCATTGGCGTACACTTCATCTATATATTTTTACAAAATCCTACAAAGATTGGTGGAAATCGGATGACTATAGCATATAGCTCCCCATAGGAACGATCGGTCGAAAAACTAGTTCTAGTGAGAAAAACTTTTTGCTTTTAATGAAAACGTCCTTATCATTGGCATACACATTACAAAGATTGGTCAGAAATCGGATGACTATAGCATATAGCTCCCATAGGAACGATCGGTCAAAAAACTAGTTCTAGTGAGAAAAACTTTTTTTTTAATGAAAACGTCCATATCATTGGCATACACTATTTTATTTACTTTGGATACATTTCTACAAAGTTTTATCAAAATCGGATGACTATAGCATATAGCTGCAGTATGAATGATCGGTCGAAAAAGAAGTTCAAGTGAGAAAAACTTTTGTCTTAAATGACATCGCCTCCAAATTTCGCAATTAACAGTGTATTATGCTTTTCTATCATTTCATCAAGTTTAATAGAAATCAGACATCTTTATAATATAGATCCCCCAGAAAAGTAATGTCCAAAAAGTAGTCTTAGAAAAACTTTTTGTTTTCAATGGAAGCTGCAAGGGTATACAAAACTTCGGCCGAGCCGAAGTTAACTTTCCCCTATTTTT
>JAEIFV010001475.1:0-45870 GCA_018904265.1 Lordiphosa collinella
AAAAGTAGTCTTATTTAAAAAAACAAACTACAAAAAAAAAAAAAAAGAAAGGGTATACAAAACTTCGGCTGAGACGAAGATACTTCCCCTATCTTGTTTCATTTAATATCCCAAAGACACAAAACATAAAGGTAATAAGTTAAGTCATTTTTCACAAAATTAATTCAGTGGTCACAAAAGTTTTCAAGTGTATTTAAACTTCGGCACAGACAAAGTTAGCTTTGCTTTCTCGTTTTCCAAAATTTTACCTCTTCCAATACTTTTTGAATGCTGTATAGTTATACAAGTTGTATCTAACGGGTGACAACTAAAAATCTGCACAAACTTTAAAGTGCCGCCATAACCACAAATCTCAACGGATCTTTATGAAAATTGTACAGTATATTTATGACTACATATAAAAAGAATTGCATCAATGGATTTGGTCGAAGGGACCGTTATCAGCCACTCGACGTAGCTTCCGGAAAATGTCTCCGCATGCGGCCTGAACGATCTTGCGGTCATATTTCCGGAGCCTGTTGGTCAGTTCTTTGATATTTTTGGCCTTCCAGTTGTTTTTGTAAGCTGCAGCACTCAGACTTCTAAAAAATTTTCAATTGGACGACACTGCGGCAAGTTTGTTGGGTTTCGTTCCTTTGGTACAAAAGGGATATTGGCAAAAAGGCGATATTGGTTGCACATCCACTGACATTGAGATTTGACAGTTTGTATTTGGTCAGGTGTGTAACTTGGTGCTCTTTGCTTACGTCTGGCAACAATGTTATTCTTTTTCAGCACTTTACTGATGTGTTGTTGGCTGCAATTAAATTTTCTGGCTTTATCTCGTTGACTTATGTTGTCTTTGTTGTTAAAAAGTTGGGTTAGTTATCTGACAGCTTGGCCAGTCATAACGTATTATTTTTCGTTGCAAAAATAATATAAATAGTGCGTTTGGACTTGCCCTCTTGTGTTACATGGTTTACTGTAAACACTTTACCTTTGTCAGCGTGCATTTCGTAGAATTTTACAGGCCGCCTGCGGAGACATTTTCCTTTTGTATATGTAGTCATAAATAAACTGTAAAATCTTCATAAAGATCCGTTGAGAATTGTGGTTATGGCGGCATTTTAAAGTTTGTGCAGATTTTTAGTTGTCACCCGTTAGGATTGCCATTAAGAATTGGGTCTTAAAATATGACCTAATCTTTTCGCGTAGTATTCGCAACACTCTACCACTAAGCCACAGCCGAAACAGGGCCTAAAGGCCAAGTACCCAAGCTTCTTTCAAGTCCAGCTCAATGTTTCCCCTGCTTCCCCTAACAAAGGGTGCCCCCCCTCAGGTTAACTACCACAACACAAAATGCCTTTGCGCTGACACGTGTTGAGAATTCCGCACATGGCTGCACTGGCACTGCGACTGAGTCTGGCCACACAGCAGCATAGCGGACGGCACATGGCGGGGGGACTTAAAACTCATGCATATGCACAACATGAAAGATTCCCCATCCGTCCGTCCATCCGTCCGTCCGCTGCTCTTCCCCATCTGCACAATTTCATAACAAATGACTAACAACATGGTCATACCACCCGACCATAACAATCGTAGCTGGATAAACAGCCTCTCAGATGCATATGCATGTACTTGTTCCTGTATCTGCATCTGCATCTGCATCTGCATCAGCCTCTGCGGGTCGATTAGACAAAATGATGATCAAAGTGCTGAAGCTGGGGATTTGGAATCAGAGTCAGATCTGCTGCCCATTGATTGCGTGTGGCAAGCGAAACGCCACAGCGGGTAGACAGGAAGCGCTAGGTGCGCGCTTATCTCGATCTTTGTTATCTACGTGTGGAGGCTGGAGGCTGAAGTCTCGGGACAGCGCCGGCTTAATATTCAATTTGTGGGCCAGCGTTTGTTAAATAAGTCCATGCCAAAACAGATCCCCTCCCTGGCCTCGCCGCCCGCTCCGCTTCTTGTAATGCCATGTATTTGTATATTGAAAATTGGCTCGACTCGCCTGGCGGCTTAACAAGCCTCTCTTCCCAAGCAATCAGCGGCCAAGGCAGGCAGCCAGCTCGACCAGGCACGTAGCCGGGCTTCCGCGCCGCGCAACTTGTTGCTGTAACACTTCATTTATTTTGATAACCATAAGATTGCCAATAAAAATTGCATGCCCAAGCCCCGAGATGCAAGTTCTAGAGCGTAATCCCCTCCTGCGTTCCTGGTCAACCCTTAGTCTGTAGTCCACTTGATTGAAATTGTAGTTGACTGGCGGGGTAAAACAGGCCACTGCTGCCTGTCTTGTTGCCAGCTTTTGGGATTCGTAACGCATTTCCCATTTTGGCAGCGGTCAGAAGTTGACAACTGATACGACACCAACGGATGAGCAAACCAGTCAAAAAATCAAGCGAATCTTACTTCAACCTTGACAGTGGAAAGATCAACAAGGGAAAGTGTCTACTACTGAAACTGGAATGTTGTACCAAGGATGGTGGATGGTGGATGGTTATCTGAAATTGAATCACCCTGATTGATTGATTGAAAGTTTTCCATGCATCAAAGGTCATAAATCCTTGGATGCTAACTGTACTTAACTGGCCTTACCTTTTTTGGGGGCCTGCTTAACTGGGCTTGTCCAAAAACCTGGCCAGCTGTGTCATTGTCATTGCGATTGTCCACAGATACACAGATACAGATGATGTTCATCGCCGTCATGCCACATTTTGTTGGCAATTTTTCTCTTCGTTGGTCGTTCACTTCGTGTGACTTAGTTTTTGTGTGCACGAGGTCATCATTTTCCTACTCTTTGGTTACTGCGGTTAGCGTTCGGGGCCCGCCCGCACCCAATCTCCAACGCGCATCTATCGCTCGGCTCGACTTGGCTTGGCTTGTCTCTGGTGGGCATTTTTATCGTTGCGACGTCGCGGGTCATATTAACGGTGCTTTCTCAGAGCTCGAGTTCTGTAATTTGATTTCCTCAGCCTTTAGTTTTTTTTTTTTTTTGGTTCTAGCGAGTCTTCTGCGCTGGCAAACAAAACAAAACAATTAAAGTCATAAAAATTGTGGCAAAAGATTTACAATTGTTAACCACACTTGTTGACTCTTGAATGGTACACGATGATGGTGATGGTGTTTGGCTTTGTGTTGGTTAGATAATCTCTCGGTGTGGCTGTCACATTATGCGTTAGTGGTGCGAAAGAAGTTTGGCCAAGAGATATTATCAAAAAAGAGAAGCAGAATGGAGTCGACGACTGGGAAAACAAATGGGTGATTCTTTTTGGCTGAGAGTAGTAAATCATAATAATAAAGAAATTATACATTTTTCACTTACAAATTAAGCTTTTTACACTCCTTTTTTATATATGGAAGGCAACAACAATCACCCCCACTTTAGTTGGTTTTAGGCCATTGGTCACTAAGGACACGTATCTGTGGCCATTAACAGTCTGAGTTGTTTAGTTTAGTTGCTAAAGAAATAATCTACAGAGATGAACTTTCTGGACAAACTAAACACAATCACATTAAATTTCAGGTTTGTTTGTTTTTCGCAGAGATCTGGAGCTAACTTTAGACCTAAATCTGGTAATTGCTCTGCCAGAAGACATCGAGAATGCATATGCATTGTTCCTCAACAAAGTGCATGCAGCTGCGCTTAATTCTCAAGCTGCAAGCTCCTCGGTAGGACACAATCAGCACCCTCGCCTTCCTCCTGCTCTGAACACTCTACTCCTCATTAAGGGAAGACTCCGGAGACAATATGGTCGTACCCGTGAACCTTTCGTTGATAGAGTCTATCGTAGAGTGTCAAACCGAGTTAAAAAGCTGCTGATCAGACTCAAACAGTTGGAAACTGATCGATTCCTTGAGTCACATCAGATGTGAGCACCAACTATGCCCTCTGGTCTCTCACCAGAAGATACAAATGCCAGGTAACCCCTAAATTCCCGATCCGAAAGAGTGGTGGCACCTGGGCCAAGTCTCTCAGGGATCGGGCTGTCTGGAGGTGAAAGAAAATATCAAAGTGCTTAATTCCAAAAATAGGGGAAAGTTAACTTCGCCTCGTCCGAAGTTTTGTATACCCTTGCAGCTTCCATTGAAAACAAAAAAGTTTTTCTAAGACTACTTTTTGGACCTTACTTTTCTATGGGATCTATACTATAAAGATGTCTGATTTCGACCAAACTTGGTGAAATCATGGAAAAGCATAATACACTGTTAATTACGAAATTTGGAGGCGATCCCACTTAAAACAAAAAGTTTTTCTCACTAGAACTTCTTTTTCGACCGATCATTCATACTGCAGCTATATGCTATAGTCATCCGATTTTGATAAAACTTTGTAGAAATGTGTCCAAAGTATATAAAATAAGTGTATGCCAATAAAAAGGACGTTTTCATTAAAAACAAAAAAAGTTTTTCTCACTAGAACTAGTTTTTGACCGATCGTTCCTATGGCAGCTATATGCTATAGTCATCCGATTTCGACCAAACTTAGTGAAATCATGGGAAGGGATAGTAAACTAAGAAATACGTACTTTGGAGGCGTTTCCATTAAAAACAAAAAGTTTTTCTCTTTAAGACTAGTTTTTCAACCGATCGTTCCTATGGCAGCTATATGCTATAGTCATCCGATCCGGCTGGTTCCGACAAATGTGCAGCGTATTTGTACCAAAAGACTTCGTGCAAAGTTTGGTGAGGATAGCTTTAAAACTGACGGAGGAGATAGCATAGAAACAGACAGACGGACAGACGGACAGGGCTAAATCAACTCAGCTAACATGTTCTTCTGCAGCTTACCGAAGTGGTTTCAAATGGAGTCTAGTTTTAAGTAGAATCAAGTTTATGTTCAAATGGAAAAGGGGATGTTTGTTTAAGTTAGTTTCAAGTTCGCCAATAAGGTCAGTCTATTCTGAGAACAGCGACCAGATCGATTCTTCTATAGCGAAATAAAGTGAAGTTTTTATATAACGTTTAAGTCACCCCGTGCCTTTAGTTAATTACGGCATCTTGAAATCCAGCCTCCAGCGAACAAGATGTATTCCTCGTCCAAACTTTTCAGAACAAGTTTTAAATTAGGAAATAATCACAAAACTCTATATTCCACCTGGGCTGGCTGGGGTGCAGCAGCGAGTGTGTGCCCCCTGTGCAAGAGATTGTGCGTTCGATCCCGCCTCGTGAAATCTAATGAGAAAGGTTTTTCTTTGAAAACTTACATACCCGTTCATCGTCACTAGCTATTGGCGACAGCTTTGGAGTAACTAGCTGTAAAATAGCTTCACAGGTCTCTCCCCCCTTTTGCAAAAACTAGAAGCTCAGAAGCCAAGAGATTGAGAGAAGCTTGGCCTGGCTTTTTGGGGCTGTTAAGTCAATTATTTATAATTCTAACCCAAACACTAAATTTCCAAGTTTCAAGTTCTTAGTTTAAATAAAGTCTAGGATATAGCTCTGAACCACTTTAGAAGCGATTAAAACCCGGTCCTGAAATAGGCAGTAAGTATCTAATTCTAGACTAGTTTTTGAGATTTGTCTCTGAACCGCTTTAAACCGTTTTGAACCGCTTTCGAACCGGTTGACAGACTATGATAAGCGCCAAGCGCAACAGCTTTTAAGTGACTTCCACTTAATAACACGCAGAAACTCCCACCGTCGTTACTGGCAAAGGTCCAGAAATATAGCCCACTTTGCAGCCGTTAAATGGCTAAATCGCTGTATAAGCACAGAAATAGCAACACGCCGAAACAAGTCCTGGAACGCCTTCCTGTCCACTCTGGAAAAAGGCTCATCTCCTTTTTGGAAAGTTGCAAAAATAATAAAGAAAAAACCTTCAAGCATCCCAACCCTCACCGTTGGAACAGTATACTATACCACACCAGAACAAAAATGTGAGGCACTCGCCCAAACCTTCTTGACAAATCACTCAAGTACGAATTGTTTAAGCTATCCAGAAACTGAAGCTGATGTTGAAAGCTGCATAAACCTACTAAATATTACAGAAATTAATCCCAATGAAAATTACCTTACAAATTGTAGAGCAGTCTCGAACATAATTAAAAATCTTAAACAACGTAAAGCTCCCGGTTTGGATAGTATTAACAATCTTTGCCTGAAAGCTCTTCCGTTATTATAAACGCATGTCTCCGACTTGGATACTTTCCACAAGTCTGGAAAACATCCAAAGTTGTTCCAATCAAAAAGCCAAATAGTCTCCTTCCTTTTACCGGCCTATTAGCCTCTTGTCTGCAGTCAGCAAAATATTAGAAAAAATCATCAAAGAAAAAATTTCATCTTTTGTCGATGATACTGATCTACTTCCAAATGAACAGTTCGGATTCCGTAGGGGAACACAGCACAATCCATCCGCTAGCCCGAATCAAAACGATTGTTAGACAAAACTTTAATAGGAAGAAGTCCACAGGTATGGTACTGTTGGATATAAAATCAGCTTTCGACTCCGTATGGCACAATGGACTTATTTTTAAGATGTCAGCACTTAACTTTCCCACAGAACTAGTTAAAATTATTCAAAGCTTTCTTAGTAAGCGATTGTTCTTGGTGTACATTGGACGTGCTCATTCCGATGCAATTGATATCCCTGCAGGATGTCCGCAGGGTTCCCTGCCTTCCCCCCCTTCTCTATAACATTTATACGTCGGACTTTCCGCACTTGAACGACTGCACTGCCTCAATATTCGCTGACGATACAGCAATAATAACAAAAGGACTATTACCATCAGAAATAGAACTCAACCTGCAGGAGGCATTTGACACCCTCCAATCCTTCTTCACTAGGTGGAAAATACAGGTTAACACTGACAAAACTCAAGCCATATTCTTCTCTAGAAAAAGATTACCCAGATATCTTCCAAATAGTCATATAGATCTGGATGGTACTGACATTCCCTGGGAAAAAAAAGTCCGCTACCTAGGAGTTATCCTAGACACTAAAATAAACTTCAAGGACCATGTATGGTTTACAATTGACAAAGTTAACTCTCTAACCTGAATACTGTATCCCTTCATTAATAGGAACTCACGATTGTCTATTGAAAATAAGTTGTAATTGTTCAGATCCATATTCCAGGCAGTTATTTTCTATGGAGCCCCAGTGTGGTCTGATGTAGCCAATTGTCATATCAAGAGATTGCAAATTGCCCAAAATAAACTTCTTAAAATGATCTACAAGCTCCCGTGGCATCATTCCACCTCCGATTTACACCACAAAGCCAATGTGGAACTTATAGCAGACAGGCTAATCCGCCTGACAGATAACTTCAATGATAGATGTAGATTCTCAACTTATAACCACATAAACCAAATAATTATGTAAATATAGATATAAGTAGTATTAAGTTTTTATCTTAAGAAGGATGGGTTTTTTTTTTGTTCTTTAAATTTTTCCCTAAATATTATAATAAGTAATGAAATGTAAAACAATAATATATCCCACACCTATAACATAGCAGAATAGGTCCCTAAGCCTGAACTCTTACGATATATATTAGAAGCATACACATGTAATATCAAAAGGATGCAATAAATTGAATTGAAAAATTGAAGTTTCCTCCCTTTTGGATATTTAAATTTTTTGTTGAAGGTTAAGCCCAAATACCTGCATAAGACGAATACCATATATCATTTCCATTCCGCCAGAAGATTCCAATCTGCTGCATACTTCGCTTCAGTTTCGTTTTTATGCCTTTTTTTGGCTGAGGCAGCATTTGACCCACCCTCATGTCCACCTTCACGTACAATTTGTGGCATGATTAATGCCTCGAAATTGTTACCGCTGATGGAAATCTTTTGGCAGCGCTCACATCATAATCGGCACTGGCTCCAAGGAACGCTGTCAATCAGAATTCCCCAACCCCAACCCAGTCTCCGTCTCCGTCTCAGTCTTCGGCATAATTTGTTTTGACTCATTTTCATGCGCAGCTCATAAATTTGCAGACGGCGAACAGCCTAGACCTGTCCTTGTCCTACCTACCCTACTCGATCAGGAGGATGACGATGATGCCCGTGGACGTGGACAGAGAGGGGGGCATCTGCATAGAGTTGCATTGATTTACTATGTGAACACTTTATGGCTGTTTAAGTTGTTAAATTGAATTAAGATGAAATAAATTCTCGAGCAATTTTTATGTTTGTTAATAAATTTTGCATGCCCCGGCGATAATTTGAACGGCTTCTGCCCGCTGCTCATAAATTGTGTGGCTCGTTTTTATAAGGCGCAGGGCATATAAAAATAATGCTCGGCGCAAGACAATCGAAATAAATAATTCATGCGAATGCGAATGCGAATGCGAACATGGACGCACATCCTCGGGGAGCAACTACAAAAGTGAAGTGGACTGCAGCTTTGGTGTTTGCATTTTAGATTTTTTCACACCTCGCCTTGGCGGTGGGTCCGTTCAAAGCAGCCGCCGTGGGCCATCCAGAGGTGCAGGAAACGGCCAACCTGTCCGTGTATTTGGCACTTGATACGAGCTGCAACTGCACAGTCGGAGTTTATCTAATGTCGGTGTCGAGGTCTGCCCAAATTTGGCTTCAAATGCCTTTTGCCTGGGCGAATTTGTCGTGACTTGTTAATGATACGGCAGGAGGATCTGCCGGTTGGTCAAGTGTTGGCATGTCGCTTAAATGGTACATGTACATTTCGTGGACGACGGTGCCATCTTTGGCCCTCCGTAGCCATGGCCAGGTACTACTTAGGGTCCGTGTTAATCATGACTTGCCTGGGGGCTATCAGTTTTCATTGATTTGAATAGTTTTGTGCTCGTTTTCAATTTACTTGTGGCCATAAATAAGTTCCATCTTGCACAATTTATGACTCGGGGAATGGCAGCGGCAGCAACAAGAGTGAAAACATAATGATTTAGTGGTTTTTTAGTTTTCGACTTGCCAACTTTAATCTCATTTGTCTCGGTCGGGCGCGTAGCCCCTTAATTATGACCAGAGGATGTGTTCAGCACTCGCCGCCTTAATTAAAACTCAAATATGGCCACTCATCAGAAGTTCACGTTCATTAGGCACACCACCGAAAAGGCCATTAGCCAGGGGGATAGAAGACCGGGCCTGGCCTGGACCTGGACCCAGAAGTCTGCCAGCAAATCCTTTTGCATAAATGTAAATGGGAAAATGCTTTCAGTTTTACGATCTTTGCCTTAAGTGAGTAGTGTGAAGAGCCCTGTAGGCCTAATAGACTGACGTTTATGACTGCTCCAAGAAAGCAGGAAAAGAATTTTATGTTCCAGCTTTTTTCCCATCTAAACCAGCCTCAAATCTGACGACCTTGAGACCGTGCAGCGCATAACAAGCAGGGGCATTCCACACTGTTTCAGTTTTTAGCCCTCCTGACGCGCTGGGGCCACATTTTTCTCTCGCTTTACTTTTAATTTTGCACGCGTTATTCTTGTTTTTCTTTGCCTGATGAGTTTGTTTAGTTTGAAATATGTGTTCTATACGTGCGTCATGTTTGGTCCTACGGCGGGGACAGGCACTATAATTAAAGGTATTGGTAGGCGTTACTATTGGCTCAGGTCGCTGTTTTAGAGTGGAGCTGAGGCTGCGCATTGCATAAGTTAACAAAGATTTTGCCGCTCTGCGCATCGCCTCGTACAGTTATGTAAGTTTCCTGTCTACGCTAAAAGAATTCTTAGGAAATGACTGAAAGATTCGGTTAATTGTCGACCACAAAGTCAACGGATGTTGACTTCTTGGTTTCACCAAACGCCTTCATCCACGCTTGGATTTGCTTTGCCCGCTGAATTAATTAACACTTTTGCGCTTGGAAATTAATTACTGCAAATAACAAGTTACACTCGGAAGATTAAGACCATCTTTCAGTTGGGTTATTTCGAAAGCGACAATTTACGGAGAATTTCTATGAATGTGAGGAATGGATTAACATTTTTAATTTGTTTATTATGCACCAAAAGATGTTGCACAAAAAAGGGGCTCAAGGTAAAAGCGTACAAAAAGTGGGTTACCAGTACACTATGGGGAAAAAGTCGAAAATTTTCGCATTAATTGTAAATGTAAAGCTAGAGTCTTGAAACTTTGCACGTGTAATACTAATAATTATCTAAAATTTCGGATTTTTTTTTTTATCGGACCACGCCTTCTTCCACGCCTCTTATATACATACAGATAACTAATTATACACCCAGTTCATAAAGTTGATATACAACTCATATTAATTAAATTTAATAATTTCTTAATGTAAATAATTAACAATTAAATGTATATATATATATATATAGGCGGTATAATAAGTCTCAAATTATGTGGTATCATCTGGATTTCTGTAAATATACGAGAATATTTTTTTATGTAATAATTGATAATTAATATGTTAATATTTATTTTTTATACGCAATACCTTCATAGTTTAGTCATCAATTGCATCTTCTTCGGGTAGCTCAATGGTATCCAGACCATAAATGTCGATTACTTCATCACACTCGTCATTATTGCTACAACTCGTGTCTAATCGTAAGTCAGCATCAGGAGATTCCAAAAGATCGATGACTTCTTTTGGCAGTTTCTTTTTTTTTGTTTAACCTTTTTCGTTGGTTTAAATTTATTGTGGAGAGCAATGGATCGGAAGAATCCATTGCTCTGTTAAACATGTCTGTCATATTAAGTAGCCGACTACATTTTCTCGCGTGAGAAAGTCTGTCGTATTTATAATATTTATTCCTCGCTTCGGAGGCATTTTCTCCAAGAACTCCTAATGGAAGTACGCAACTATCCATAATTTGGTGGCCATGCACCAACACTTTATGCACAGTTGGAGACATTGGATACCACGAATAAGTCTTTACATATAATTTAAATGTCTCTGCGCACAGGATTTTGAATTTTTCTTTGTTTATATTATATTCGCAAGATATTGCGATTAATATAATATGAAAGTTTTTCAAAATTACCGAGTCAAAGTTTAAAATTGAGGAGAATAAATCAGTATTTTCGAAAGCTCTTCTCGCGGTATTGCCATCGTTGCTGTTCCCACTTCCATTTTGTTTAGGATTGCCCACATTCAGGCCCATCTCATTCCACAGTCTCTGTTGAACGTTCTTCTTTTGTGCCGATAGGATACTTTTATCAGTTCCTTGGACTCGATGCTTTTTTTAAATGAATTCTGTATGAGATGTTTAGCACAAATTCCAGAAATCTTATCCATGCGTGCAGAGGGCTTATTCCAAATTTAAGGTTCTCTAAGTTGACTGCAAAATTTGTTGAGTCAAAGTGAGTTGTGTTCAAGAGCTGACTTGGCTTTGCACCACATAGTGGACAGGATTGGCATGAGTTCGTGCCAGTTAAAATATTTAATACTTTGCCATCAATTAATGTCATGTATGCTTCATACTTTATAACAATCTTCTCATTTTTGTAAATATAAGTATGTTCTCTGAGATTTTGTATTTGAACATCCAAATTACTTTTTTCATTTAATATATGTTCGGAGGTTTCTTTGACAAATTCCACTTTAAGCGGACGGCAGAATCTAATTGATTGCGGAGCACTGTTTAACCAAATAACTCGATTATTGCTGTCTATTAATTTTAACGGAATAATTGTAGTTGTGAAAAGCGAGTGATCAAAGCCAAGTTGTTCGTCCAATTGACATCGCTGTTTATATAAACTTTGCCCTGTGGATCCATCAAAACCATAGCTGACAATTAGTTTGCACAGCGTTGTTTTGCAAGTATCAATGACTTCTTCCTGCATCTTCATTATACGGCCAGCCGTATGGTTTAATAAATTTTGCAGTGACACTTCTGCCTTCGTGTCAGAGTACTCAATTTCGCCTGGTCTGCATTTCAATTTAGCTTTGCAAAGCTCTGTGTAAGGCGGATGAATGTCATATCCATGTTGCTTGGATTGATCTTTGATATTAATATATTGCTGCTTTGTTAATTTGTTTTCAATTAAAAATGCCAATTCCTTATCAACACTAATTTGCAATACATCACGCTTTACAAGTGCTTTTCTTAAGCCTGTCATTTCTACTTTGCTCATTAATTTTTTCAGCCAAAAGGCTGCTTCTCCATTTCTTGTTTTTTTCGCTGAAACATAAGCAGCATGCAACAAAAGTGACACTTCATTTTGTTCTTTTTGAGCTAACTGAGTTGCTAATTTTAGTTTTAATCTTGGTCCTGCTTTCATATAGCTTAAACGCCTGCGACCAGCTTTCTTCGGTGGAATGTTACTACTATTAAAAGCCAAACGAAGACTGGATGCAAGCCAAAGCGAATGTTTCCTTTTGAAATAATCCAGATTTCTCTTGCACTTTGACTATTTGTATTTTACAAACTTGGTGAACTTCTGTACTTTTTCATTAATTATAAGAAGTGGATCTTCTGTTATCTTCGATCTGTCTATTTTTTGCAAAATAAATTCGATTAACGGTGAATCTTGGCGATTGTTGTCGCACCAAGCTGTAAGCAACGTCGAATGGCAAAACTCATACACAACTGCAATGTGTGTATTTTACGCATAGTTGTAGCCATTAGTAGCAAATGAAAATATTAATATTTGGTTCACAATAGTTTTATTAGTAACGTACAACCTTTACTTTGCGATGCCTTTCGACGCCTTGAAAGTTACATTCCACAGAAACACAAAACAAATTTATTAGTTGGGGCCTACAAACATATAAACAACACATTGGACAATTGGACAATAAAGCACATTTACTACAAAATCACTAATAACAGATTATTCTACATACCTTGACTCATTGTTTCCATATCACAAAATTTCAAGCTTTGTTTACACAGTCAAGTTTACGCCAATGCATTGCAATGTGAAATGAAGAGAATTTTACATGTGCATTTACATTAAATGATCACGCCGAACATATCGATACTTTTCGATACTCTAAATCACTTACCGCTGCCCGCAAAATTTAAAAAAAATCTTTTTACGCCTTTTGGAGTATTGTAAATAATAAAATGAAGTCAATTTTATAATATCGAACACAAAAAAAATTGCATTTATGCGAAAATGTTCGACTTTTTCCCCATACTGTAGTATAAGATAAGTATGGAGTTGGGTGTCCAACTGCACCAAATTTCCTACAAGGCATTCCTTATCGCATTCCTACAGCCTGCTACACCTGGCCTCTTAATTCCAAAAATGTTCGTATTAAATGTAATTTAAATTACAGGGAATATTTTTACGACCACAAAGAAGTCTGTTTCCTGGTTCTATCTGCACTGCCTTCTCATGTTCGAATTGCTTTGACTGCCAAGCTAATGTTACAACCGTAAGCAAAGTTATGTGCAATCATAATTTATATGACCTCGAGACGCCTTAAGCTTGCAAATTTAAATTATATTTTCTAATTTTTAATGCCCGACTTTATGTTGAAACGGATGATCAATTCCAAAGACAAGTCCTGCACAAGTCTGTTCTTTGGGTGGCTCTTGGGTGGAGAAAGCAATCTATTTCATACAACTATTGATGGTTGAAGCCCGTTAGAGTTTTCACATAAAAAGCTTTAAATACAAATGGCTATAAATCAGTCAGTCGTTGCACTTGAAAGGGTACTGAACCATTTTTGTTTGGAATAGGTTTTATTTAAGCATGCTTCGCATTCATTTGAACGCTTTCATGCTGAAAGAACTCTACAATAAATCAAATTAAATTAGGCGACCTTGAGGTGCACGTCCAAATATCCATAAGTCCGCTGAGTGGACTCTGTTCAGCCAACGCCGACGAATGGGCCTTGTTAGAATTGTGGCAAGTCGATTATTGTCAGAAGCTAACCCCTTTTTGTATCGATTTGAATATTTCTCAATGGTTTTGCATAAAGTGGAAATGTCTAAGTCCCGGAATATGGTGATATTACATACATACCGGTGCGCGTTTAAAATTCTTCGAAGAGCCTTACTTACACATACCTCAACTCTCTTAATAGTGGTGGTGCAGGCAGTTCCCCAACATGAAATACCCAGTTAAGAGTAGGGAGGACAATGATGTACTGAACCATTGTTCGTATTTAAGTGATTCCTAATGCTAAACTGTAATACAGTGGCCGGCAGTGGAGTATTGGTGAGGTCATGTTATGCTTTCGCATAACTTTAAGGGGGGGGAACACCCTTTGCGATGAGCAAAAGTAGATGGTTTTTTAAAAAAATTCCAGAAAAAAAGTATAAGAGATTTTATATTTTGTTTTTTTTATTAAATAGTTTATGAATGAAAGGAAAATACAAAATTTTTTTTTTGTCAAATATGAGGGCCGTTCAGAAAGTTATCGGCCTCCGAAAAATGATGAATAAAATAAGGTGCCCACATGGTGACCATGGTTGCAGCACTTGGGATGATTTGAAAAAAAAAAGAAAAATGCGGTTATGTTTAGAACTAATGTGGCTATCGTTCGGCCCTCCGAAAAAAATTGAAAATTTTTTTGACAAAATGGCGGACATTTGAAAACAAAAAAATTTTTTTTGGCCTTTTTTTGTAGTGTAGTGTAAAACAAGTACACTTAAAATATAGGTATCCAAAAGTTGGAGGGCCGAACGATAGCGACGACAATTCTGCGTCGTATAAGCCCGCCGTTGCGCAAAATCGGTCCACTGGTTTCCTCTGAATCGTGGCCACCAGTTTGAAAAAGGTTTCGAGATAAACGCGTTTAAAGTTTGCAGTTTGTCAACTTTGGGTCATTAAAAGGGCTATATCTTCTAAACTATTTCGAATTTTTGAAAATCCTTTTAGGGGGATATTTTTTAATATCCAAGCTACAAAAATATGCAAAAAAAGAAAAGTGAAAAACTTTTTTTTCGCAAAGTGTTTTCCCCCTTAAACAAAGACACAGAGCACCACAAAGGAGGCGGTAAACAGTAAACAGCAGTGAAAACAGTCACATAAGGACTAAGTTCAAATGTTCCGTTTTGGAGAACATTTTAAACTGTCAAAAAAATTTTAGGTCCACCGTCCAAGGTCCACTCCGTCCATGGTCCCAGGCCCAGGTCTGCCGCCGTCCAAAACCTACGTCCAGGTCCACTACCGTCCAGGAAAGGCGATTAGCTATAATTCTAGCAACTTTAAAATTATGTTTAGCTAAGTCTAGCTATTTTTATATTTTTAAGACGAAGTGCGAAATAACGCCAATTAAATTGGTTTAAAACCTTTCCTATAGAACTTCCCCATTAATAAAAAGACTCAGAAGAGAATTTCGGGTGATAATTATATAATTTAATGCCTCATCATTAGATATTGCTTTTCAGTAGAGTTTCACTACTCATGAGACATTGTACTTCAGTTTATGCCTGAAAAGCGAACGTCATGAAAGATCGCATTGCCTGTATTAGATTCATGACCGAAGAACAAGTAATGGAAGACATATTTTTAGTACCAACTTTTACAAATCAGCGCTAGTTTTAGTACTGATTCGGTGCTGAGACCCCTGTTGGGTTCAATCCACAGTAGTGATAATTTAATGAAAACATTCTGCGTGTCTTCAGTCGATATATTCTTACGATGATATTGACTACTTTGACTTTTCGGCAAAATATTTTTATTCAAGTATAACGAGCCAAAAATATCAATTAATTTCGGTTCATAGTTCTCAGAACTGAGATCAGCATATTTTGGCCTTTTAACTGTCGTTGTACTTAGATTCGAGTTCGGCTCGGACTTAAAAAATAAACGGTAGATTGTGAATTCATGGCGAGATTTTGTCCATTTTAAAGAAATTTGGTAATTGTCAAGTATAGAAACTTGTGCTCGAAATATTCCAAAATACTTCCTTCGATATTCCGCGAGTTATGGAGAATTATCAAGCAAAAATTTCGGGGCGGTCATTCGTGGTTTCTTTTCAAATGAATATTTAAGTTTGCTGATGCTCTGCCGAAATTTTGTTTGTGCTTTACTATACTAGACAATTAAAGTAATTTCTTAAGTTGTTGCATTTTATGCTCAAAAACACTTTTTTCAGTTTTAACCCTTTGCAATTTTTAGCTATTTCTAGCAATTTTTTTGCGCAAATTTAACAGTTTTTGGATCCCATATTCTGGCAACACTGTTCCAAAGCGGCTTGCAGACCTCATTTAATGTATTTTTGTATCCGTAACTCATTACAAATTTATTTTTTACAGGTGTCTGCTGGACTTCAGTCCGGATTATTCATTTTTAGCTATTTATTTAAGCAACTTTTTTTTTTTTTAGCTATCTCTAGCAATTTTTTTTGAAAATTTATCAACTTTTTAACCTCATTGGTTCCAAGGAACCAACCCCGTCTTAGACGGTTAGGCTATACAATAGTGCTGATACAACACGTCTGAGTGGTAACGAATACTTTTCGCTGCGGTGGCTGAGGTGAGGTGAATTGTGCTCATTTCATGAACATTCGAAACATTTGTTATCAAAAATTTGAGAAAGATTCTGTTCATATTTTGAGATGAAAAAATCTTATTTTCTGAACACGTTTTTCCCTCTGTGTAGTCACGGCGTTCTTTTTCGAAACTAAACAAAAAGAGTTTCTTTTATAACAACAAAATACTCCTGTTTATATGCAATTTTGCAAGCTAACTTTTTGGTCATCGTATGTTCTCTTACACTAATTCGATATGGCCATTGGAGGTACAAGCTGTCCGTTTCAAGCTGTCTTTTAAGTTTTTTCGCGCTTGCTGCTTCGCCCAAACAGCTTTAGGAACGCAGGTATGGAGACAGCGGTTCAAAGGTAGGCAATTTTTTTCAAAAATTTTACATTAAATTTTTATTGCATAAATGTTATGTATTTTTCATAATTGATCAATTTGTTTCTTTTATATCTTAGCTAGCCGCCATATAATTTTGATTCATTTCATTTCTTTTGCTTAAAGTGACAAATATGTTTTGTAAAATTCAATTACTGGTTCATTATTATCATTATTATGTTTCAGTATTATCAAGTATTAGAAATAATTGAAAAACAGCGGGAAATGAAAATAACAATAGGTACAGCGGAAAAGATCTGCCAAAAGACCTTTACAATACGCAAACAGTTGAAAATTAAATTAAATTAAAATAAATTCATACGTGTGTAATAGTTTTAGTTTATTTATGGTAGATATATTATATTATATGCATTTGTTTTCTGTTTGCTGCAGCCCCGACAAAATTTGAAACGTAGTTAAAGTAGGTTTTTTTTTATAAACATTTCAACATCATCATCGTCTTCATCATCATTATGTTGTTTGTATATAGTGCATTTGTGTTCATTTATATTTTTTAAGTATGGTATACGCATTGGGTTTATACGACTTGATTGGTGGTTCGCGCATTCGTTTCATGTCAGTTGGATATGGTTGTGGACGTTTATAAGCGGCTGCATTGGTTGGTATTATTGATGGGCGTGGTTTGCTATATTCATATCCTGCGGGTGGACCACGTTTGGGTGGCAAACGATGCTCATACTCATAAGCCTCCTCATCAGCCTCATCCATTTCTTGCGGATGCTCCGCAGCTCTCTTGATGAGATTCAAATATTTAGGAGCTCCGCCGCCGCTGCCAAATTTCTTATCGAAAACGGATCTATAGGCCTCTAGATTGGGTCCATGTATGCTTTTGGCCGATTCCGGATCCATTTCCATGAGCTCACGCAGTTGTTCGTGCGATACTTCGTCATTTTTATCTGGAATGAGATACTTACGAATCTCGGCCAGGGCATAGGCAATACGTGCATAACATTCAGCTGGTGTGGCCACGGTGCTGACCTCCAGAAACAAATCTTTCTGCAAGTGAGCATAGCGTGGATCACCAGAATTGCGCAACTGCTCCTCCTTATTACGATCGCGTATCGAGCTGCGTCCCTTAATGGCTATCTTGCATTGGGTCTCCTCCTGCAAGCGGCGCAAAGAGTTGCCCTTGGGTCCCAGAATTTTGCCCGTAAAATTGAACTTGGGATATTGCTTGACGGGCGCAAAGACTTTTTGGGTAATTTTCATGGGCTTCTGCTTGTACACGTCCGCATAAAACTCCTTGCCTGGTATGCGTCCAGTGCAATAAACACGATCCACAGCTGGAATCACATATGTATGTATGTTCACCGTTAATCATTAACTACAAAATAAAATGGCCACAATTACCTTCATCGACCAACAGCGCGCATTGGGGAAACTCTGCCGAGAGACGTTGACGCTCTTCCTCCAAGTCTGCCAAAAACTTTTGAGCAACTTCATTTAAGCGTGGCGTAAACGGCTCATGTGTTGGCGGCTTTTCATTAAATTCATTAATGGGATTCTCCATATTTGTTTGTTGATTTCTTTTCGATTATGCACTGAAAATTCTCGTTTGTATGTATAATAGATTGGAATTACTTGCGACGGCACACTTCGACTAGGATTTAATAAATTGTTATAATTAATAAATTGTTATATATATGTATAAATCCAAGAGATATTAGATAAAATTATATATGTTAAATGTTTACATATTATGTCTATATTTTTGGATTGCGAAATTTTTTATAAGAATTGCTAACTATATAATAATATATTAAATATTTATATATATATAGATTATCTATTAATCTTGTACTTAGTACAATGATCGCTGATGATTGAGGGTGTTTCCTCATGAAACAGCTGTACTGTGTGTCGCTGTTTAAAGTTATGCAAAAGCATAACATGACCTCGAGTCGGCTAAAAAATACAGTTTTTAGGTTAGGTTGAGATGCCTAGGGACAATAAATTGTCTCTCCACTTAGGCCAAGATTGGCCTATTGCGATACCATATATTTTCCCTATTTAAGCCAGGGCGGTTTCCTCCCGATTGAACCACTGTGAAATCAATAAACATTTTAGTAGAGACGGAATCTCTATCTCAGATATTTTTAGATGTTGAGTTTTTTCTTTCTTTGCTCCCATTCACCCCATCAAGGGTGACATATCTACTTTGGCTTAAAAGGCTACTGGTGTTTTGGGCAAAAGTGGCACGTATAAGATCCACGCAAATGGGAAGTTTTTTTTTTCTTTCTGTAGCTAGGACCCAGTTTTCATTTCTTGTGATTAGTTTACATGAGGTCAAGGGCGCTCGTTACAATGTTCCGATGACCATGTACCCAGATAAAGTTGATATAGACATGCCGAGCGATTTCATTTAAGGATCTACGGCATTCCGTGAGCGTTTTGGCATTTATGGTGTAAGAGTCAAGTGCCCTTAGAGCTGCTTGACTGTCTGAGTAGATGTATATATTTCTTTTTAAGACCATGAGTGCGCTAAGATAGTTGACGGCCTCCTGGATGGCCACCAGCTCTGCTTGGTACACGCTGCAATGAGGGAGGGAGTCGGAATAATACTTCCATAAAGCTGAGATGCTCAGTTTAGACATTAAGTCTAAACAAAGAATATGAAATATGATGTTAAACACCTCTGTTAGGGTGGTTCGGAGGGCACCGCTCATGCATAGTTCAAGACTTCTGAGTACTTTGTGTAAGGTGTTCAGGACTGATTGTTTCCCTAGTGCTGTATGGTGGCTATACTAAAACTCCATTGAGCAGTATGGGGCATACTAAGGCTGTGTATAGCCAATGAACAACTGTTAAGGAAACCCCCATTTTCGGTCTATCGCCTGCTTACATGAAAAGAGGGCAGTGTATGTCTTCTTAACTTGTTCCGTGATTTTGTCATTCCATTGTTTTTGAACTCCAGACTCATATTGATTAGTCTAGAAGGGATAAGGTCAGGAATATTTTATCACCGTGTGAAGAGGACTAGTTCCGTTTTTACACCTAAGCCGTAAGAAGACGTCAACTTAGAAAGTGTCGCCAATGCGGTCTGCATAAGGTCGCATAAGGTTTTTGGAAAATTTCCACATTTGAAAATGGCAATGTCAATCGCGTAAGCCACCACCATATGTTCCTCCGCCACCATGAGTGCCTTGATGGACAAATCCGCGAGTGGACGCACCGCCAAGGCTCAAACTCACTGCTCTACTTGAGAGCATCAGGTTAATGAATTTCACCAGCGGCACGTCCACTCCCACAGACGCCAAAGCAGAGGTGATGGCCCCGGGTAGAACATTATTAAAAGCACCCTGTTTGTCTAGACATGTTGCCTGATGCAAAAATTTGCCAAAATTCGGAGGAAATGAAATCAATCCGTTTGATTTGTAGGCAGGAACACGACCATTTTTATGTGGCCGGGTGGCTCAGCGGCTAGTGTGCGCGACCGCTGTGCAAGAGGTCGTGGGTTCGATCCCGCCTCGGAACATCTAATGAAAAAGTTTTTTCTTTGAATAAACTTTACACCCGGTCACACCCTCTCTGCTGTTGGCGCCAGCTTTGTAGTAATTTGCCATGAAAAGCTTCTCAAACTGCCGTTCGGATTCGGCGTTAAACTGTAGGTCCCTTTCTTTTGTGCGAAAATTAGAAGCGCACAAGCCAAGAGAATTGAGAGAGGCTCGGCTTTTGGCCCTTTGGGGCTGTGTCAAGCCATTTATTTATAGCACGACCATTTCCGATAGACAGCAAGTGCTTAGAGAATCTTGAGCAGATGGATAGTTCAGCAATGAATCTCTCATGTTTGCTGTCATCTTAAGTTTCTTCACATAGCACCACAGATTGGATGATTTGAGGCAAGCGATTGTTCCACCGGCAGTGCTTAGCGGAAATCACTACATAAAATCATTGCGCCTCCAAGCCACCTCGAGTTATTGCCTTGAGTGCTTCCAATGCGCGATTGTGCACCATTGTGCACTCGTCCCTTTTGATTATTTCAGATGCTACTATAACTTTGCGGAGTGTTTCGCAATGTTTCATGTCATGTTGTTCTGTAGCATGAAGCCTAAACGGCAGTTTTGCCGCTGTAATAGCCAACCTGCATCCTTCTAACAATGTGGCCTCTATACCAGAAGAAGCAACTGCTACCGCAATGTCGAATCTCGCACGAACAGTGGCCAAAATCAATGACATGAGGGTTGATTTCACAGTTCCACCGGGGGCATCCCACAACTTTATTGACCGGTTGGCCTGCACCTTCTATTAACATGAGCTCAATTGCGGTCTTTTGGAACATTTAAATATATTTTAATAAGATATTTTGTAATGTGGGATGGATACAAGTCCAACAAATCAAAGATAAGTCGAAAACATACAGAACAGAATTTAGGAGTTATTCTTTCATCTATAAATTTTACCTTATAATTGATTGGATGAACGCTGAATAAGTATTTGGCCAGTATTGCATTCAATACATATCGACAAAATTTTTTGCAATGCGAATTAAAGTAAAAAAATGAGTTACCTTATGAACTCTAAGTACCTCCTTGCATAAATACACCCTGTACACTCTTTTTCATTGTTAGCTCGAAAAAACTTTACGTTCTCTTTTCTTATCACTCTTTTCTATTTTTTTTTTTTTTTTTCGTTTTTTCTTATTTTTTTCTAATTTTTCTTCCTTTATTTGTCGCGACTCAAAAATAAAATACTCTCTGTGCAAAAAACCGTGTTATATCGGTTTTTACTATCAATATGGAAAAAACTGAACGACGCTTGTCCGATCGGACGCTCTAAAGTTCATCTCGACCCTGTTCGTAATTAATGCTACTTCACTGTTCATCCTCTTTCTATACACCTATTAAAAATAAAAGCTCCTAACCCATCTTTCTTCTCTATTTTTAAGGCTGGTATTATTTTGATCTGCACATTAATGTATTTGCTTTCTACCATAATTTTCACGATGCGTTGCTACAGAAATATTAAAGGTTTCTATTTTCAAACTTTTGGCTCTTGAATCATATAGGCGATAATATGTTCGGGTTGTTAAATCTTATATCGGCCAAAATGAACTTTTAGTGCCGCCCTACTCAACCGTTTAAAATAATAGAAAATGTTTGGTGCTACACGGAATATGGTCAGAACATGTTCTTGAACTTATAAATTGAATTACTCTCGTTTCTTAATTACTTCAGTTGACAATCCTTCCAAACTGACTAGTTTTGAACGGTCACATTAACATATTTTTTCTTCTAATTATCTGCCTTTTTAAGTTATTTTATGTTAAAAATAATTTCTTATGTTTTGTTTAATGTCTATTATGAAATTTTGAGCCCTAAATTGACGTTATGTTTAAAATTTTTTGTTAATAGTTAGTGTACCATGAATTCCAGCTGTAACATTTAAATTATCTTTAACTTAAAAAATTATCTCTACCTTTTGGTCCATTCTATATACGTGTATTCTCTCGGTGGATGCGGCATTATTAGAATGTTGTTTTTGGCCAAAAGCACAAGCATCGATTTGTCAGCAGAGGCGTTATCATGGTGCAAAAGCCCCCTTTTTGGTCTTCCACAATTCCGGGAGGTTCTGACGGATAGCTTCACGCAGATGCAAAAGAAGTTTGGCCTTTTTTAAATTATGTGCAATTTGTTTCAAACTGTTCTGAACTGCGAAAGGAGCGGGGCTTGGGACCTTGAATAGTAGACCTGATCCGTGATCACAAAATATCAAGTCTTGTTGAGGCATATAGCTATAGCTATTAAGAAAAAGTGATTCATATAGTTAAACATGTTAACGTCTCTGTCACGTACATTCTGGGGTTGCACTGACAAACAGGCAAATGTATAATATAAATCATTTTTATATTTCTGCTTTAAGTTTTACTTTCGGCTGATGGTTTTTGCTTTTTGTTTTTGGCATTTTTGCACGTTGCACATTTATTTTAATTGCTCGTTGATCTTTTGCAAATAGGCTGGGCGGCGTCAGAGCAGCTGAGAGCACCCGATGGCGTAGATAATCTCACCGATGGCCAGCATCTGGTTGCGATGCCTGCTAACTGCTCATTAGTTTATTAATTAAGTTGTGCTGCGCGCTTTTGGTGCGTTCATTCGCTCGTTCAGTTAAGTTCCCAGCTTGCAGATTTATTTCTGTCCATTATGAAAATTGTCTATGTCCAGCGCTTCTTCCCTGCGTCTCAACATTATTATGCTAGTTGCTGTAGTTATTTTAAATTGTTTTGTCTGGCCTAATGATACCCTACACGGCAACGGGCCAGCGGCACTTAAATCGACAGTAGTTGGACTTTAACGCCTGGCCCTGGGTCGCGAGTCCCCCCCAGTGGTCCAGTTGCCCAGGTCTCGAGTCTCGGGCGGTTGCTAAGTGGAAGGTGTTGAGCAAAATGCACAAAAATTAATCATTTTATAATTGCAAAATTGCACGGGGAACGTTGAATTGCCTAATCCCCCCGAAAGCATATAAGTTAAGAATTTTGATGAGGCGCTAAACCAGGAAAAGATTGTACTTGCGTGGGCAAAACTTGAGGACGTTGGGAAAATTTTAATACTCACTCACTTGATAAGCGCTGGATAGGGAGGGAGATCAACTGAATCAACTGATCAACTGGATGAATAACGCCATTTTCTTTTATTTAATTTTTTTTTGCAATAATTTAAAATAATTTATTGTTGATGAATGATGAATGAGTCGTGCCATTAGCCACCGCTCAGCTCTGACAATAGCAGCCATCGGCGGTGTTCTGTTTTATCCAGTCCAAGAACTTGCTCACCCTAGCATAGACACCCGGTGCATTGGCCTGGGCACAACCATAGCCAAAGGAGACCACACCAGCCAGCTTATAACGTCCCTCGTTGACAATCAAAGGACCGCCACTGTCACCCTGGCAGGCATCCTTGCCACCTGTCTTCACCAAGCCAGCACAGAGCATTACATCGGCTATCTTATCCTTATACCGCGTGGTGCGACACTGTTGATTGGTAATAATTGGCACAGTAACTTCCTGCAGATAATTCGAGGTGACGCCACCCTCCTTGATCAATCCCCAACCCGCCACAATGGCGTTTTTGCCATCGAAATTGTGATTGCTCTCGGGCAAACAAACGGGACGCATATTTTCGGTGAGAGGAACTGGTGACTCCAGCTTAAGCAAGGCCACATCGTTGACTATACGATTGGGATCATATTGAGGATGCACTATGGTTTTGGCCACTTTGCGTACAATGCCGGGATCCCGCGAAGATCTGTCGATTTGGAGTAGACGTATGGTGATGGGATCCTTATTGCCATGCACACAGTGAGCAGCGGTCAGGACATAGCGATCATTGATCAGTGAACCACCGCAGAAGAGGCGCGGATAGTGACGACCCTTGACCAATTGGGCTGTCCAGGGAAATTTGTTGGAACGCACCTGATGACCGCCCACAATACGATTCACGTTCGGAGTGCCACAGACTGGATGGGAGAAATGATTTTAAGATTTTAGGCATGGACAGGTTCAGAAAATCAGCAAATCAGCAGGTTTCTTACTATGCTGACAAATCTAATGTTCTTTAAATCAACTTTAGAATAATTTAGGGAAGGTTTTAAGACCCTTTTCTAAGTATGAGATGAAAAGTCTTAGGGTCGCCTGCTAAGTTTAACCTAAAACAAGCACTCAATGTGTACACTTTGTTGTTTTTGCTATCTTATTATTCGTCTGTCTTTCTCTCACTCTGTAATTTTCTAGCTTGAGTAAGCGAAGCAATTCCAGCTTTGGGTTTGCTCACTCTTGAGAGGAATGGGAGAGTTACTTGGGACATTGAAATATACCTCCAATAGTTCAAAAAGTTACAATTTTAAGGTGATAATTGAAAACTTCTCACAATATGCTTAAAAGAGACAGTTAAAATCCTAGATAAATAGAAGAATGAATAGAATGAATGGAATGAATAGAATTAATAGAATGAATTGAATGAATACAATGCATAGAATTAAAATAGGGGAAAGTTAACTTCGGCTCGGCCGAAGTTTTGTATACCCTTTGCAGCTTCCATTGAAAACAAAAAGTTTTTCTAAGACTACTTTTTGGACATTACTTTTCTATGGGATCTATACTATAGAGATGTCTGATTTCGATTAAACTTGGTGAAATCATGGAAAAGCATAATACACTGTTAATTACGAAATTTGGAGGCGATCCCATTTAAAAAAAAAGTTTTTCTCACTAGAACTTTTTTTCGACCGATCATTCATACTGCAGCTATATGCTATAGTCATCCGATTTTGATAAAAACTTTGTAGAAATGTTTCCAAAGTTTATACAATAAGTGTCCCCAAACGTTTTTATAAAAAACCTGAAATCGACCGATCGTCTATTTCTATAGTTCTTTCGAAACGGAGTGTTATATAAAATAAGTCTATGCCAATATAAAGTTTTCATTAAAAACAAAAAGTTTTCCTCACTAGAACTAGTTTTTCGACCAATCGTTCCTATGGAGCTATATGCTATAGTCATCCGATTTCGACCAAACTTTGTAGCTTTGTGTAAAAGTTTATAAATTAGTGTATGCCAATGATAAGGACGTTTTCATTAAAAACAAAAAAGTTTTTCTCACTAGAACTAGTTTTTCGACCGATCGTTCCTATGGCAGCTATATGCTATAGTCATCCGATTTCGACCAAACTTAGTGAAATTATGGGAAGTGATAATAAACTAAGAAATACGTACTTTGGAGGCGTTTCCATTAAAAACAAAAAAGTTTTTCTCTTTAAGACTAGTTTTTCAACCGATCGTTCCTATGGCAGCTATATGCTATAGTCATCCGATCCGGCCGGTTCCGACAAATGTGCAGCGTATTTGTACCAAAAGATTTCGTGCAAAGTTTGGTGAGGATAGCTTTAAAACTGACGGAGGAGATAGCATAGAAACAGACGGACAGACGGACAAGGCTAAATCAACTCAGCTCGTCATGCTGATCAAGAATATATATACTTTATGTGGTCGGAGATGCTTCCTTCTATGCGTTACAAACATCCGGACATTTTATAATACCCTCTGCAAGGGGTATAAAAAAGAATGAATAGAATGAATGGAATGATTAGAAGAATAGTGAATATGAATAAAATAATAATGAATGAAAAATAAATAAGAATAAAATGAATAGAATGAATAAAGAATAATGAATAGAATGAATAAAGAAAAGAATGGAATGAATAGAATGAATAGAATGAATAGAATGAATAAAGAATAGAAGAATGAATAGAATGAATAGAATGAATAGAATGAATAGAATGAATAGAGAATAGAATGAGAATGAATAGAATAAATAGAATGAATAGAATGAATCGAAAGAATCGAATGAATAGAATGAATAGATTGTATATAATATATACAGGGTGTCCAGAAACTTTTCGTCATAACTTTAAAACATGATAGCTGTTATCAATAGAAATACTTTTTTCTTTTAGACCATGGGTCTAAGTCGCCCCGCTTTCGATTTACAACGCGTACTCGACGTAAGAGAATTTCATAGCAACACAAAGTATTACTCTCAATATTACACTACAAACTTTCCCTAAATTTGGAAAATGCCAATTAAATTCCATAAAATAATTTTTTTGAAAACTATTTCACAGAAATTTTCATTTAGAATAATAAACTGCATCAAAACTGCATTTTATTTTGAGACTTAATAACTTGGAAACGAAGCCACTTAGACCCATGGTATAAAAGAAAAAAAATAATGATAACAGCTATCATGTTTTAAAGTTCTGACGAAAAGTTTCTGGACACCCTGTATAATGAATAGAATGGATAGAATGAATAGAATAAATAGAATGATTAAAATGTGGAAAAATCGCAACGATCATGCTTGACATCAGTATGTTTGATGAGAAACCACTTTAATTTCGGAACGAAAAATTTTAGTAGAAATAAAATTAGCGCTGTGGTCGGGTACTGAGTATCGGGTACTTAGTGTTGAATTCTTAGTCATATGTATTGAACACAGCTTATGGAGTACTATGTATAAAACACGTAGTACTAAGTATCGAAAACCTGGTATGGAGTACTTAGTGTAGAGAACTGTGTATTGAGTACTGAGTAACGAGTACAGAGTATCGAATACTAAGGATCGCGTTCTGAGTTTCGAGTACTGAAAATGGAGTACTGGGTATCGATTACTGAGTATGGAGCACTAAGTATCGAGTACTGAGAATCGAGAACTGAAAATGTAGTAATGAGTTACAAGTTATGAGTATCAAGTATTGAGAATCGAGTATAAGGTAACACACACACACACACAAGTAAGTGAAAGCTGTAGCCCACCTTATACAGCATGTTTCATCAATTCTTCGTGAGATCAGTCAAATAGATTTTTCTTGGATCGAAGAAAAACCTACTGAATTACAAGCATGGGTTTTTGAAATAGAAGTTGTGGGTTGTACATTAATTAGACAGAGGGAAAGACCGATAACATAGGACTTAAGATGAGCAGAAACGTTATCAAAAATGCCATGAATGGTCTCTTCAGTTGTAGTTCAATATTATCACTTCAAGAACGCAAAAACTTGATTTGAGTTGAAATCGTTCCGTTTAAAAGAACATTTTTTTAGGTTATAAATGGATTTTCACGCTTTCCCTGGCTGCACAAATTCCTAAGATTCAGACACATTCGCTTGTACAACACTACTTCAGCGACCACCCCATCCAAACACCATCTGCCTTGGTTCATTTTAGACCAGGGGCAGCAAAAAACACAATCACATTTTGCATTGGTGTGTGTAAGAGCAGCGCAAAAACTGATTCAATTTGCTCTTAATTTCAGTTGCCACTGACTGCGTGGCGGCGCAGCAAAACAAGAGCCGAGCACGCAGCGCAGCGACACTTTTAATGCTTATACTGTGTGTGAGCCCACAGCGCTGCTTTTGAGAACTTGCCTCTGCCCAGTAGGTAGCGACGTGCCGGCCTCTGTTTTAGACCAGACCTGGCCAGCCATGGCCCCTGGGGCCCGAAGTTACTCGCCGATTCACACCGAATGTTTGCCGAAGTCAATCATCACTGAGTGTCATAGTTCTCTGTCCTCTCTACCCAAGACCTTTTGCACTCTCAGCTCATTACACCTTCGCACTTTTTTGGAGCCGCCCATCTAAATGGCTAAATATACTTTTCTGCGCGGGTATTGAGTTGAGGTGCATTGCAGATGGCCATTGATTTCAATGACATTAGATATACATAGGTTGGCAAAGTCTAAGAACTTTACATGGGCGGCAAAGCGCAGGGGTTCTGGCCCGAACAGTGCTCATTTCAAAAACTTTTGGAACATTTATTCTTAAAAATTTTGATTTGTTGGCCACTTACAATTTCTGAACAGGTTCTTTTCCCCATGAGTAGACTTCAATTCTTCATCTATTACCACGATTAACCATAAAAAAGGCTAGAGTTCAAGAATAAATTTTCTTGTTCTCATTTTTTTCTGGCGCTATTGGCTTAGGCCCCTTTCTCACTTTTCTCGCCCTTAATTCTCTTCTAGTGTTGAAGAACTTTTTGGTCTTATATAAGACCATGAATCTTGTTTTACAACTCTTCTAGCAGCCCATTTTCCTGTACGAATGTCAAAGTTTTCGTGGTTTTGTCGGCTACCAATCTTGTTGGGTAGTAAGCTATTTTATCAAAATTTTTTGGGACTACGCCTCTCTAGACCATTGCAGTGTGCTAATATATGTTCAGAGCAATTCTTCCCTTCCCAATATATCAGCATATTTGGATGTTTGTAATTCCCAACTTGAATAGGTGGCTCCGCAGTTCTGCAGATCCCTGTCTGTATATTGATTGCTTTCTTTTCTTGATGTCTCGGCTTGAAGTATGCTAGTAAATTCACCCATTAACTCGAACCTTTTCGTTGCCAGTCCTACTGCCCCAAGTTCAGATCCTTGAGGTGACTGTCAGTGGATATAGCCTAGTTGTTATGTAACCTCTTATCTTTTACTTTAAAATAAACTGCAATGATCAGAAAGCCTGCAAGTAAGACTGAGTTCTTTCGCACTAAACACCAGCTTCTACTCAATTTAGTCCTGTTTTCTAACTTCTAAAGTTTTATTTGGTTTACTCTACTCACAGCAATTCTTCTTAACAGTGCACTGATTGCGTTGCTTGCCACGTCCTGGTCGTGAAGCCTTGATATCGGCCTCGGGTTCAATGACATCTACCACATCGGCAAACTGCTGTACGAGTGTCTGTTGCTGTGGTGCCTGATATTGATATTGTGCCAATGCCAGGCTACAGCCCAGCAGCAGGAGCGGCAGGGCCAGTGTGCAACGCATCTTGTCTTGACTGTTGTGGACTTCTGAAGAAAGTGACACTGTTGTTTGCCTAACGCGGGCTACTTATACCTCAACCGAGTCGATCCAGATTGGAGATCAAGATCGCGTCGAGGGCGCTTCAATAAAACTAAAAATATGAATGTTTTATCGCTTCTTTCTTTTGCCGCTTTCTTTGTTTGTCAGCGTCAGCAGCGACGGCGCGTCGGCGTTGGCAGCGACAACAGCAGCAGCAGCTTATTTGCATAACACTTTAAAGCCCACCTCACTGGCGTCTCGAGTGCGATTTTTTGTTGGTTTTTTTGGGTTCTGAATAAAAATTTTTAATGCCGATTTTGGTACATGAAAGTGGAGCACGCTTGCGTCCACCTCCACTCACTCGTGGTCTTAATGGAATTTTTAATGCCCAGCTGGAGAGGCTTTGGCTTGTTTTCTCTGTCCGCCGCATAAATATCCTTTAAATGCTGGTTATCCCGTATCACCATTAACCGGAGGCAAACGCCCGTTTTCACGCAGACGCTGGCTTTTGGTTGCATTTTGGCATAATTTACGTAACATAAGAACCAGCATCAGCCAACTCCTTCTCGATTGCTCATATTTCTGGGCCTGGTATGCTGCGTTGTCGTTGTCGTTGCCTTAGGGCTTCCCAAAACGCCCCAAAAATATAAATTAATAAAAGAATGCGAGTTGTGCGAGTTGATTAACTGCGTGCCTCGGAAAATTATGCAACTTGTGGCACTTGCAGGCTCGGCCATAAATTTTTAATAAATAAATTATGTAAGGAAAAAAAATGGCATGGAACGGATGAATGAACCCGTGGTCAGTGGCACATCTAGAGGAAGGTAAAGTGGAGACAAGAATCTTGTACGTGAGTTAGTTCCGATGTTGAAAAATTATAAAGCTCGGAGAGCCTTTAAAGAATTATAAATGGGAAACGGTCATCTTTTAACAAAGTACAACTTTTATGGCGGCTCTGTCATGGTGTGGGGAGTATTCAACAAGTTTAAATTTGAAGTATTAACAGGGCGAAAGCTCTGTGCTCTGGGCAGTTGTGGTTAATAGGGTCGGAAATATGTTCTTCAGCCCTACTGACTGATAGATAATCATCCCACAGACCAAACCGCTCATCCCAGAGATCTTCTGGGCAACCTCTTTCTTATTTTCCTTCTTTATTTCTTATTTCGGTTCCGGAGTGGTAACATTTTCATTTGGCATTTTCTTAAGATGACTTTCCTCATGAGAGTCTGGATGGGGCCTAAGCTGCATGACCATCCCTTTACACTACCTTATATTGGGTTATGTGGCAGCACCGCGTTCTTAAGGAACTTGCTATCTCCTACCACTATGTCAGTCCCTCGCTAATCTCTTTTTGTCAGCGGCTACTTTCCCTTGCCTGCCATGTCGCGATCCCCTTCAGCACAGGTTGCTTACTCACCCATCAGATTTCGTATTCCCGGAATCTTATCCTGGTTAAACGTCAACTCTGTTGGCGCACTGCCTGTGGTGCTGTTTGCAGTGACATGATACATCAGAGGCAAATCTTGAAAAAACCTCTTTGACCTTTTAACTAGAGTCCAATTCATCCTCTCGACTTCTCCATGAGTCCACTTTTTCAGTAGAGCTGGCACACTATCGCCATTCGTATCGATATCATATCGTTTCATATCGATAGAATCGTCAAAATAATTCGTTTCATTTCCATTTACACCATCCGTTTATTTACCCGGGAAAATCAAAACTCAAATACTCGATTTCTTTGACAGTTTGGTCCTATTTAAGCGGGTACAATTGCCATTTAACAAATCTTCATAAAAATTAGCAAATTTTAGTTCGTTTAAAAACACCCCAAGTATTTCGAGCCCGTCTCCGACCTTCTACTTCACTGCTATCTCAGCAGCTATCTGGTATTGCTGCCGTCAATTGCTCGCTTGCTCCTGTGTTTTTTTGCAGATCTCACCCTGGACAATCGCTCGCCGAGCTTGCGATTAATCCGGAGTCTCAAAAGTACGCTGGAATGTAATGTGTGCCGTCGATTGCTCGCCTGTTCTGACGTTTCGGCGGCTCTTCAATCCGCTTAATGGTTTCTTGAGCTACGTTTGCGAAGAAGTTTCTTCATTTCTCATTTATCTCCCGCCTGGCTCTTAACTCTGCCTTAAAAATGCCAATGTGCAATAATTGAATTTGATAATTTTTCTTGACCTTTGCGTATTTTTGCATTTAGTTGAAATTTAGTTGTGTAGATTATGAGGGAATATAGCTGGGGTCAAATGAAATGTGGTTGAAAGGGTATATGATTATGGGGGAGCTATGGGGTGTATGATGAAAGGGTGGTATAAGTATTAAGTAAGCCTGGTTTTGAATGGAAGATCAAGTGGTTGGAAACGCTTTAGACGCCTATTGGTAAGACAGTTAAGTAGCAGATTTCTGGCCAGGTTATTAGGGTGGTCTGACAACCACTGTGTGTGATTTTGGCTGAACTTGGAGATCTCTGTGCTGTGCTTCATTGGTAGTTAGGTAGGGGGCATCATCAACTACCCATATGGCATTGCTCTGGAATCTCTGGATCTTCTTTATATTTGACATAGATATCATACCCCACAACTGGATGCAGTAAGTACATACACTCAGAAAAAAATGGCGTTCTGAAAGGCAGCCCCATTTTCTTACTTTTATACCCAATCCGTTCTTGATTTTTCCGACTTAAAACAAGACCACGTTCTTAAAAGTATACCAATCGTTCTAAATCGACGAACAAATTAAGAAAACTCGTTCTCAGTTTGGGTCTTGAAAAATGACCGACGAGTCCGACATGATGATGATCGCTAACAACAAAATATATTTAAAGTTTGTGATGAACTATGCTATATTATTACCAAAAACATGGCTAAGGATATAGTTTGAGTATCTAAATAAAAATATTAATCAGTTAAACTAAAAAGTGAAATGAAATGGAATATTGGATTATCGGACCACGCAGCATTTTAAAAAATATAGACAATGTTCAAAACATCTCAAATAAAAATAAGTAAAAAAAATAAATATAAAAAAAAACTATGCCACAACGGCGATTTGAACCCACGACCACGGCGCTGGAAAATATTATCTTACCCACTAGGCTACCAGGCCTGCAAATTGCCGCTTACCATAATGCTTATTTAGCACTGCTCAATGATTCAGACTGAACTCTTTTATTATTGTTAGGCAGCTATGGATCGCGAGATGACCGTGGTCGAGTGGATACGTCCGTCTTTTCAGTTGTCGAGGTCCCGAGTTTCCAGTCCCAGACAAGGTAAAGTGAAACAGAAATTTTTAGTGATTTAATAAAATTGAGCCTCCTCCTCCACCACTCGACATTAATCCTAGAGTAAAATACATACACCAAAAATTCACACCTTCATAAAATGTGTGTTTTAAAATTTGTTTTTTTTCTGGACTTACGAGAATAGTCCCCATCTGTTCTTAAAGCAAGAACGAGCGTTCTTAAAGCAAGAACGGAGCGTTCTTAAAATAAGAAAATCGGTCTCAAAAAAAGCGTCCTATTATTAAGACCGTCGTTCTTAGTTCAAGAAAAGCCGATATTACCCTACTATTGAGAACGAAAAGACACGTTTTCGGTACATTTAGAACGGGATGGACTAGTTTAAGGATGGCTTTGTATAACAGGAGTTTGTGTTTGGTTTTGAGTGTCGTACGAACAGCCAGTACATTTGTCGTAGCTTGATGTTGAGCTGCTGCTTTTCCCTGTCAATAAGCTCTCGCCATATAAGTCCTCTATCTGGGGTTAACCCATGGCATATGATAGTTTCGCAATTTGGTATGCAAGTGGTATGAATGTAATGTGGCTGAACATTTCTACGTTGACTGCTATGTTCCCTCTGGCCAGTCTTTTGTTAAACAGCTTAAGCTGCCTTTTTGAGACTGCTAAGAATGCAGTATTATCAGCATAGTGGACTCTGTAAGCCCCTGGTCATTGATGACTGGCAGGCCTCCATTAAATATGGTCTAGCGTATTGGGCACAACACACTGTTTTGGGGGACACTTAGCCTTATGTCAGTCATTTTCGACTCCTCATCTCCGCAACGTAGTTCGCTGCCAATAATGGAGGATATCTGCATGGTAACTGATCATCAATTTGGCTTAAGATAGCAACACGGTACTACTGAGCAGTGCCATTGATTGTTGGCAGGGATATTAGAAGCTCATAACATCGAAACAGTTCAGTTCAGCAGTCCTACTCGACGTCAAACAATCTATTGATAAAGTATGGCTCACAGGACTGTTATATAAAACAAAAAAGCAACTTCCAGCCTCTACTTTCTAGCAAAACACTTTCGCCCTACTGCTTGATTCTGATGCCCACCGCTGCTTTTAGCTATCGGTAGTGGAAAAAAAGAGTCCATAGTGACTAATGTTGGGGAACATGTTCACTTGTTCTTTTGTTCACTGTGAGTCAACCATGTTCACTTGTTGTTTACTTGATCAACTCAGTTGTTCCTTGTTCAGTTGTTCTTGTTTAGTTGTTCAGTTGTTCGTTGTTCAGTTGTTCAGCTGTTCAGTGTTGGTTTGAATTGTAGGCCGTTTCGTTGGATCTGTGCTGTTCCAATTGTTCACCAGTTCTTCACCTGGGCAATGTGACGATTAGCGACCATTCAAACTAATTTCAATCTATCGTTGCTGGTCACACTGCGGAATGTTGCCTATGTGTTATCCCTTTCTAAAATGGTTGCCACGCCAGCATGTTGCTTACATTGAACAATCAGACACGCGGACAAAAGACAGCTGAAGAGTCACCAAATTGAGTGAACAAGTCACTGAACAACTCTGACTGAACAACTCACAGAACAAGAGCGGCTGAACAAGGGCAAATTGAACAACTCACAGAACAAGAGTGAGTGAACAAGAACAAATGAACAACTCTGACTGAACAACTCACAGAACAAGAGTGAGTGAACAAGAACAACTGAACAAGATCAACTGAAAAACTGAACAAGTGAACAACTGAACAAGAACACCTGAACAACTGAACAACTCTAACTAAACAAAAATGAACTATTATTGAAAAACATGTTCACTTTGCTCAGTTAAGTGAACAACTCAATTTTGTTTCACTCACTCATGAACAACCCCAATTCACTTTGAACAACAACTTCTTGTTTACGTTGAATAAATATAAATTTGAATTTTCCCAAACATAGCGTAAACTAGCATAGTTAACAGGCTGCAAATGTAATTGTAGCTGTCAGAACAGCGAACTTAAAATTAAATAAAATCATAAATAGTTTGAATTTTTAAAACTTTTTGATTTTAAACCTAGTTAAAGATATTTTTAAAAAAAGTATTGCCCGGCGGTCAAAATTCGCATGCAGCAAACCGCTCTAACCCTACTTTCGCCTGCACCTTAATTTTGATTAGATCATAATGTTTACAAACGAACTTTCCATGCCACCCTGTGTTTCAAACTCAGTTTTAAATTTTACCTCAATTACGGATGATGGTGAGATAGACCCTCTCAGTTTGTACTCCAAGTATATCGCTGTTCGGTTACGGCCCCACCAGTTCGGTTGCTGTACAGATCCAGGAACCTTTAGGAAATCATATCCTGTTCATCGGTGCAGGATTTGCTTCTAATGATACCTTGATACAATCTTTGCTGGTATTTACTAACTTTTCTGATTCTCGATCTCTGAGTGGCCACTACAACTTTGACCTTAAAAGCCGTTTCATTGCCGTTTCTCATCAGCCGAGTCCAATACTCTTTATCGTAGAGATTTAGGAACGACGATGCGTGATCTGCGTAACAAAATGTTCCCAAGCAACGTTTAAACAACTTCATAATACTTAAAAATAAAGAAAAACCTTAATTTCTGCATTGACCCACAAAAAAAAAAAGAATCATAAATCTGTCAAGAATCCATTAATAATGATTAATTTGAGATCAATAAAAGCTAATTTGGCTAATAGCTTTGCCATCAAGATTTTTAAAACAAAAAGAAACCAAACAATGTTTTCATTTGGTTAACGTGTGCCCCCCACATAAATAACTTTTACTCTTATGCAAAGCTTTTATAGACAATGCAAATTTTGGTGTTTTAGAAATTAATGCATAATTTATAAAGCAAAAGCCAGCGAAAAGTTTGATTAGAGTAGGCGCTGAAAATTGCTCATTTAGATGCCAGAAGATAGCACTGAACCCAGAGTCAAACAAAAGACTTAGGCAACAAACTTGCCAAAGTATAACAATTTAGAAAGGTTGAATGGCAGGCCATTCACTTGGGGCAAGTCAGTCAGTCATAAATTTGCATAGAAACAGATGCAGAATTGCATTATCTAAGCTGCCGTTTGTGGCTGCTGCACTTATCTTGTGCAAAAAAAACAGTCAAAGCCAACGATTTTAATTATTGTGTGTGACGACGACTGGGGATTGGGATGGAGACTGGATGCGCAGCCGTCCAATTGCAGCTCTGTCTCTGTTGCTGATGTGCTGCATTTGATAACTGGCAGAGCAATGAAGTCTAAGACCCTTAGATAATGAAAAGGAAGCCAGTCTCGAGTCGACTAGAGTCTCTCTGGCGCGCCGTAATTCAAATTAGTAGCAGACCAGGCCGCTGGGCAAACAAGCCAGAGAGTTTTGCTACCGCACAACAACTGGCAAAACATCTTCTTCCTCAATGACATTAATTCATTTCGTATGCAAAGCAATCAGTGGGTTCTCTCTCTGTCTCTCTGTCTCTCTTTCTCTCTCTGGCAATTAGAAAAGAGTTGGAAAATTGTATGCAACTTGGTCGCCGTCTCTGACTTTTCCTCGCACTGATTTGCATTGCACGATTCTCAACTTAATTTAACATAAAGTAAACAAGCGCAGTTAACAAGCCAAATACAAGCCATGAGCGTGCGGGTGCCAGTTGGAGGCCCTCTCCAAGGGCTCCTGCTGTCGTGTGACGTGTTTGTGAAAATTCTAAAATATTTTTGCCGCTGCCGGCCAAGCTTTCTCACAAGTCAACGCCAAGGCGAGACACTTTAACATGGGCACTGTGGTCAGAACATTGGACAAAACGAAGTAAAAAAAGTCTAAACATTTGGATCTAGGTTAAGATATAACTAAGCTTGGAATAAATGTGTTCTCGTGACTCACATTAGGCGCCAAGTGATCAAAGCTATTGTACAAATTCAAAGGGCCCCACCTTGGGCGCCAAATTCTTGTAAAGTTACTTTAGTTTGAATACGGCAGCTGTTTTTGGTCTTCTCTTCTTTGCATAGCATTTAACCACTGTTTAACAGTCTTTTGCCTCGTGAAGAGTTTATTAAAAGCCACGACAACAAACGGCCAGCCCAAGCAACCACATTCACATTCACATCCACATCAGCCTACCATCGCATCGCTCTGACCAAATCCTTTGTAAGGTAATTGCTCATTTGAGTTATAGACACGCACACACACACACACACGCTCACACAGGCGCTGCCCTTCCGCTTTCCCCACCAACCACAGATGGCTATCGAAGCTGCTGCCCAGTAAGGGACGTCGCCCGCTTTGCATGTCTAACAATTGTTCTTCTAATTGCGTTTATGGCCAAGACCAAGACTGAGTCGCAGACGTGCACGGCCACTAAGCCTTGTAAACGCAATCGGACAAGATAATCTCGGACCCCATCGCAGCGTGCGCAATGATTTCCAGGGCCCCAAAAAGGTTCTGGCATTGCATGGCATGCGGCATGCATTTGGGCGCAACAAATTGCTTGAATTGAGTTCTTCAAATTGGCATTGGCATTGATAGAAATGCGTTACATATTGCATTTATGGTTAAGCTTATTAACTGAAGCAGCAAATTGACAGCTCTAAAGAAGTTGGAAGAAGTCGTTGCAATTACCCGAAGGCATTTGAGATTTGAGCACAAACAACAAACCCAACTAAATCCTCCATCGGCAAACACTTCATTAAAAGTAAATAAGGTGTCCAAGCAGATGTTTGTGATAAGATTGAGAGGGTGTTGTGGCTGTACAAGTATTTTTTTCCTTTATATTGACAGTGAATGGATTGCTTAATGGGTGCGGAAGTTCGGGGAGTTGATAGAAATTCAATACGCTTCATTTGAAGTTGGGGAGCAATTAAGGGAATTAGATAGCGGGGACTCACCATAGATACTGTCAAATTATTATTTAAATTTTAAAAAAAGAGGGTGGGGGGGATAAAAAATTAGGTGGGGTTTTTGAGGGGGAAGGAAAATGGGGGTTATTACGACTGCTTATGAGCACCGTCTCCGTCTTGTGTATAGCTAAAACCAGGTCCATACTCTCAAGCCACAGTTTCACAATAGAAATCGCATGTTTTGCAACTATCACTATGGCGATGTCGTCGGCGAATCCAATTGACGTAGCTCCTGTCGGCAGTAGCATTATTCCAGAGCATAGGGCCCAGTACCGACCCTTGAGGAACACCTCTGGTAATGCTGTACTGTTTTGTGCCCAGGTCAGTATCGTACATGAGTAGCCTGTTGCTGAGGTAGTCTTCAATAATAGCAGGTAGGTATGATGCGACCCCTATAGAACCAATAGCTTGCCGTATATGCTGCCATCCTGCCTGTGACAACAAGGCAGTACTCCTTGCTTCCAAACCTCCAACGCTTCACTTCGATGGCCAGGCTCGCTATATCGTGCTGCTTGCTAATGGCGTGGATAGTCGATCTTCTTCTCCGGAATCCGCATTGCATAGGTGACATCCAAGTTTCCACTGCATTTTCCAGTCGTTTCTAAATAATTCGCTCTAGAATTTTTCCCGTGGTGTCTAGCATACATATTGGTCTATATGTCAATACGCTTTCGGATAGGTTTGTTCCTTTCGGAATTAGTGCTAGCCTCTGTCGTTTCCACCTGTCCGGAAAGATTCCCTCTGATATGCAAGCATCATATAGGTCAAGAAATGACTGGGGGCTTCTATTGCCAGTTTAAGGACCTTGTTGGTCCTGGTGCTTTGTCGTCCTTAAAAGCACTCGCTGCTGTGAGTACTTCATCCGGTGTTGTTCCTTGCCACTCCATCTGCACTTGGCATGTTGGCGGAGGCGAGTCCCCAAGGATTCTCATCAAGGTCGCTACAGATCTTTTTAAAGCATTCGCGCTTTGCCTCCTCAATTTTCCTCTTGAAAATGTGTGAGTGTGTGTATATGTGTATGAAAACACAAGAAGTCAAGGGAACAGGGTATTTTGTAGTCGGGGCACTCGACTACAGCTCCCTTACTTGTTTCCTATTCGAATTTCCGAACGAAATATGTGACTGTTCGCACACTTTATAATCTTAATATAATGATCCCAAATACGAATGATATGAAGTCGGATATTCAGGCTTCGATCCATACGACTTTACTTCGTAAACGGTGAATTTTTCAGTTGGATTGTCTTCCACTTGGTAAATGTAGAGTGCTCTGACCATGATACAATGATATAAGGTACGGGGTACATTAAAAAAATGTGGACTGACAACTTTTGCTAAGTGAGCCTGTGTACACAAAGACCACACGAAAACCCGCCAGACTGAAATAATGTGGACTGAACTGAGAGCACAGTGACTTATCCGCCATACCTTGTATAGTTATATCATGGCTCTTACTCTCAGAGAGCTGTCATCTGAGCTGATAGAGAAAGAGGTGAGAAAATTATGGCCCCTTGATACTACGGAAAACGTCACCTTTGTCTGGAGGTACAAAGCTTATACAGGGTGGGTCAAAAGAAGTCATCCGATGTTGTTTGGCTTTCCATTTTTTTCTAAATAAAAAACCTATATTCTGTTTTTTTGATTATATTTGTTTGAACCTTTAGAATTTTATTGGTCATTTCGAGAAGATGATATCGTCCAAATGGGCGCCGTTACAATTGATTGCCATACGGGCTCGATTTATGGCATTTTTCATCACTTCGGCAAGAACTTCGGGCTGCAGATGCTCGCACTCGTGTCTAATGTTGTCCTTGAGTGCTTCCAAGGTCTCGGGCTTGGTTACGTAAACACGGAATTTCAAAAAACCCCACAAAAAAAGTCTGGAACGGTTAAATCGGGCGGAAATGAGGTGGAAATGAGCCTCATCGCTCATTATGATTTTGGTCAAATAATCGATTATTCACGATTATTCCGCGTTTTTGGGTATATCGCGTATATCGATCAATGGCTCGTTCACTTGTATTCTACATCTGTCTAGTCCATAAATGTCAAAACAGATCTGACTTTGGCGGCTATTTGTAAAAATCCAATAGGGTGACTTCTTTTGACCCAACCTGTATATATCTGATCAATATTTAGAAGTGTTATATTGCGTTGGCGGAAGGGGGCGTGGTAAAAAATGAAAATAAACTGCCAATCTGCTATTAGCAAGCGGAACCCAACGTTTCAATGAATGGCGAATACTGGCCGTGGAGCATAACGTCCCTCTTGACCTCCAAAACCACCGATCATACTACCCAACACAATACTAGCGAAAACCCAAAACACCGAAAAAAAAAGCACTCGAGTTATCGAACGAGGCACGGGAAGCAGAGATTTGTACAAGTAGCTGGATTTCTCAATATGCAGAAATACGCTTTGTAGTAGCAATTGAAATTTTGAAGGATATGAAGGAGTTGCTATCAGAATATATCAGAATTTTTTGCCCCAAAAAAGTAACCAAATTTAAAATCCAATACCTAAGTTTAATTTTATTCTTGTTGTTAACTGAATCCTTAATGAAAATATGACTAACGGCAAACTAATGTTAATGGGTCGCGGTCGAGCCCACTACCCCCGGAGCCACCCGGCCACTCTGGGACATAAATGTGACCCTTTACAATATATAGATAAAAAGTTTTCGTTCATATTGCTAATGATTGGACGAAAACCACACAATATAAAATATAAGGAAGGTATATGTATTTGTGGGAGGATGAAAATTATTTTTGCCAGTGTGAATTTCCCCATCATCATCATCAAATTTCATTCGATGATTCACAAAGATGTGTTGGGATGCTGAACATTTCGTCACCAGTTGAGAACAATTAGCCTTAATATGGCACCAAAAGAAATACTCTCCTAATGCATTTTCCGGTAAGTCGCTATCTTTCCTTACAATCTACACATATATTTTTTAGATCCTCCCGTAGGCACTTAAACCATGGAACTTTACGCCTTCAATGCGCTGATATGCCACTACCCAGTTGTAGCGCACTATCATCTCGTCGCCTGCCATGTTAAAGCTCTCGACAGTTCTTAAGGCCAAGGTAAAGGCAGGCAAACAGTTCGTGCAATTGCCAGTTATGGCGCAAAAAAAAGGCAAAAAAAAGGCGCGCGCGTCAAATACAAAAAAAAAGAAAATCGCCTGCAGTTGCAGACTGTCTAGGAAACGCTAGAACCTACACACAGGTTACAATAACAATCTGCTGAGCAGGCGCAGCAACACGGCGAGTGTGTGGCTAACTTAAATCAGTGGAAAATTGAAGCTCCGCGCTGGGTCTAATGATAACTGCAGGAACTTTAAAGGCGCGAGATGGCGGAAATTTCAAGACTCCCAACTCCGACGACAAGTGTCAAGTGAAGCTTAGATAAATTTCAGAAAAGGGCAACAACATCCACATGAGTTGGCAGCGGAGACGCGGAGCCGCAGACAAACGTGGGCCATGCCGCACAAGTAGCCGCCGGGCAGAGTGGTGGCATGCCAGGCCAGGCTTGTACTCGTATTTGAACTTCCAGACACGCTTTTGGCCCTTAACATTGTTGACCGTCATTTGGCCGATACAAAATTCTTCAGCATCTCCGGGCTTGCACTTTCTTCGTCGTGCCAGCAAAAGTGTAGATCAGCGCGAAATCTAATTTATGCAATGTACAAGAACATACAACATGTTGCACGAAGATGATGAAAATGCGGCAGGCAGCCAGCCATATTTTTGCTTTTGGTTTTTTTTTTGTCGGCAAGACAATCGAGCCACGTTGCGGCTGAGTACAACAACGACGACGCATGTTTTATGACTCTCATTGTCATTTATGCAAATTAGTTGGATAGGCAGGACGCTGGCCATGTCTAAGCATCGGACGGTGCAAATTTCCCACCAAACAGCGTGGCTGGCTGCGCTTTTGTCCTGGGCCCCAGTCGGGTCCAATGATGATTATGAGCAACATGTTTTATGATATCTGCCGGTGATTTATTATCATTTGATTTAAAAAGCAGTGGACAGTGGACACTGGACAGGACACACATCAATACACGAGGCTGATGCGGCGTTATTTATAGTTTGTCTTGTGGATCCCAGGCCGGCACATCCACATTTCATGCTTATTATGGGGGAATTGTGCGCTTTTTATGAGCGCAGCGGGCGAAAAGGTGGAGAGAGCCTTTTGGCTATTTTAATTAGTGCAACGAAAGACGTGGGCAACGAACTAATTAATTTCCTGCGGCGATTGTAACGGTGATAATAGATCTGGCGGCTTAATTAGCTCCGAGCAGAAGAAGTAACGCTTTACAAAGCTTAGCATACTTTTAGGATTGTGCTAATTGTGTACGCAATTCTGGTTTAAATTAATCATTCCACTTCCTACTCCATCTACTCAATTCAATTTTGTGCGATTTGTTACGGCCCACTCATCGTAGGCAATTTACTGCCCCAACATAAAACCTAATGCCAGGGCTAAGCCTCATTCATTAATGCCATTTCGCAGACTCCTGGCGTCTGGCATTTTCATAGCCGATTGCACTCAGCAACTGGATGTTACTTTGTTGCCCAGTCCAGACCCAGGCCAATTGGCCTGCCCCTCACTTAGATGTGGAGTTCCGTTTGCATACATTAATTTAGTAATTCATAATCAGCGCGACGTCATCAATGATGATGGCTAGTTGCATAGCTGACTCTGACTCTGACTCTCGTATACAAATGCATTCCCACATTCTCCCCCTCCCGGCCAACACTTTTAATGATGTGCTCATCTTTATGGCGTTGAAACATGTGTCTAAAAATAGCATTGTGTTTATTTGATTTAATAATTTATTACCTTCACATACATTTAATTTACTGATGTACTTGCCACCACATACGGAGGGTAAACCGAGAAGTCTACGGCAATGAAGTGAGTGAATAAATTTAGGAAAAAAATGTTTTATTACACAATCTGAAATGAAAACTTCACTAATGGACCTCATTTCAAAGATGAAATTTTCACCTTCACTAGGACTAGTTGTGAATTGAGAAGCAATGAGCAGTACTGTCAAATAAGCATTCGTAAAATGCAGAACTTCCTTTTTAGGGTGGGGAAGGCACACGGACAGGAAATCATATCACCGATTGACTGAGTGGGGTAAAGTTTTCTACCCCGTAATCCAACCCAAAAGTTTTTAAATAAACAATTAGGCGATCAGACATGAATTTCACAGCTTTTAATGATTCCTTCACAAATATAGTATGCTTCAAGGACCGCAAATTGTAATGCATTTACGTGAAAAAAGTTAGATAATTCATTTACCATTCGATCAGATTTACACGGTGAAGCAAACTTGATGAAGTTTCTGAAAAAGCTTTAGTTTGTAGGAAAGAGGTGTAGTGGTGACGCTTGCCTCTCTTGATAAGGGTTTTTTCGCCAGTACAGTGAAATATCCCTCTAGTACTGCCGACCAACGCTGTATCAACGTTCCGTCTACGATTTTGTTACTGTCGTCGACCCACCCTTATACCCCTTACAATGTGTTCGACTGACGTATTTTGCAAGGCGATGTCCGCTCAATACGTTAACGACTCTCCAGGCACGCTAGGTCGGCGCAATGCCATGCAGGAACCGACAAGAGCGGTGCTCGATAGGCGAAATGCCATGCAGAGAAGGGGGATAAGCCTCAATCGTTGTCGTCAACACGCATCACCGTACAAAGAGCAACGCTGGGTTGACGCGCAAATACTGTGACTGACCCCAGCCGTACTAGAGGGATGTCACTAAAATTCAAAGTAAGCCAAAAAATTTTTGCCTCGATGCGAGGCTGTTCAAAAGTAATGAGACTTCAAAGTTGGTGGTGAACAAAAAAAGGTGTCGATACGGCGGCCACGATTCCGGGTCTCCGGAGCGTCCGAAATGAAAAAAAAACGAGGTTATAATCAGTATAGATGTAATTCTCGGTGACCTCAAACTTAATTTTGTGATTTTTTTTTGACAAATGGCGGCCACATTTCAAAAATTTCAAATACAGACTTTTTGTAGTTTAGTGTAAAAAAATAGTAAAAATTTTTTTAAAATTATGGTCGAGTTCACCGAGAATGGTGACAATTCTGCGTCGATTCCCTTTGTTTCGCGAAAATCGGTTCAGTTGAACTGGAGATATCATGGCCGCGGGTCAAAAAAACGTGGTTTCGAGATAAACGCGTTTAAGTTTAAGTAATTTTTTGGAAAAAAAAAAAATCAAAAATTTTAAATGCAGTTTTAAAGAGCTGACAATTCTCCGTCGAATTCATTTTGTTTCATCCTAAATCGGTCGGTAGAACCGGAAAACTTAACGCATAGGTCAAAATACCAGGGTTTAAAAAAAAAGTTGCTCAATGAGAAGAGACATAAGTTTGCAGTTGCTTGGAATTTAGGTCACATTGGGTCACTAAAAGGACTATATCTCTAAACTAGTTCGAGTTTTCGAAAATCCTTTTGGGGGGATATTTTTTTGAATGTATCAGCTATAAATAAATGCAAAAAATAAGGGTGAAAAAAAGTTGCTCAATGAAGACCCCCTTAATTTATAAACAGTTAAGGCAAAAAAACAATCTGTTTTTAGCAAAAATGCAACTTTTCAAATAATGTTTACCATTGAACCGCAGAGTCCCCGCGATCTGAAACGTCATAGTTTCTTGTAAATTCGCGATCCATCGAGTTTTCAAAATTTTTTGGTGAGGGTAGCTCTACTAAACAATTACCAAGTTTTCTACCCCGTAGTAACCCAAAAGTTTTACAGAAATGCCTTCAATGGACCATATGGATGCTTTTAATGATTCCTTCGCTGCCATTTACCATTCGATCAGATTTACGGTGAAGCAAACTTGATGAAGTTTCTGAAAAAGCTTTAGTTTGTACGAAAGAGGTGTAGTGGTGACGTTTGCCTCTCTTGATAAGGGACATTTTTATATTTACAGCACAGTGATGGTAGTCCGAAATGTCCCTATAATACCGCCGACCAACGCTGTATCAACGTTCCGTCGACGATTTTGTTACTGTCGTCGACCCACCCTTATACCCCTTACAATGTGTTCGACTGACGTATTTTGCAAGGCGATGTCCGCTCAATACGTTAACGACTCCAGGCAGTCGACGTGTGCGGAAGCGACGCTCGATAGGCGAAATGCATGCAGAAAAAGCCGACATAAGCCTCAATCGTTGTCGTCACGACGCATCACCGTACAAAGAGCAACGCTGGGTTGACGGAAATACTGTAATTGACCCCAGCCGTACTAGAGGATCATCCAAAAATACCTGTTCTCCAACAATCTACAGAATCGGAAAGAAATTTCAGTAAAAGTGGATTAATTTTAAATCATCGTCAGGCTTCACGCTTAAAGCAAAGCATGTAGACATTTTTTACTTCTTTTTTTAAAAAAATGCATGACTAATTTAATATGTTATTTTGTACTTCTTAAAGTTTATTTAAATTGAGTTATGGCCTACTAACAGAACTCAAAATTTTGAAGATAATATCGTATACTAATCCGAACCCGCAATCTTTTCGCTAATACTATCGAAATAGTTTTCCGCTTGAATAAATGTAAAATGTCTTGACACAGCCCCAAAGGTGCAAAGCCGAGCTTCTCTGAATCTCTTGGCTTGTGTGCTTCCAATATTCGCACAAGAGAAAGGGACTTACAGTTTAACGCCGAATCCCAACGGCAGTTTGAGAAGCTTTTGCATGACTAATTACAACAAAGCTGGCGCCAATAGCGGAGAGGGGTGACCGGCCGTAAAGTTTATTCAACGAAAAAACTTTAATATGTGTAGAAGGTACGAACCATCTATCTTTAAAACTGTGGGATATAAAGATTTTTTTCAAAATTTCGAGACGGGAGGGGCCCAAAATTGAAAGTAATCTTCATCTGCCTACAAGAATAAGAAGTATTTGTCGCTTACATGTCGAGCCTGTTTCTCTTACCATCTCTGAGATCAGTTTGATCATACGGACGGACGGAAAGACAGACAGACAGACGGACATGGACTCGGCTGTTGATGCTGATCAAGAATATATATATTTTATTGGGGCGGAGATTCTTCCTTCTGGCTCTTACATACTTTTGCACAAGCTTAAAGGGTGACAACTAAAAATCTGCACAAACTTTGAAAGAGCGCGCGCTTAGCTGAGCTTTCGGGATGAAACTTCTTTCTCTTTGTTATCCTATCAACACGTTTTCATACCCCCTGACAAAAACTTTGACAAGTAGTCGCCATTATGCTGTCCGAGCAAGAATGTCTCCGTGATCGCGTTGTAAAATTCTATGAAATGCACGCTGACAAAGGAAAAGTGTTTACAGTAAACCATTTTTCCCAAGAGGGCAAGTCCAAATGCACTATTTATAGTATTTTCCAACGAAAAATAATAAAAAGGGAAGTTGGAAGTGGTCGGAAAGCAAACATGACCCGCTTGCAAGAGCTGACCCAACTTTTTAACAACAAAGACAACATAAGTCAACGAGATGCAGCCAGAAAATTTAATTGCAGCCAAGAACACATCAGTGAAGTGCTGAAAAAGAGTAATATTGTTGCCAGACAGTACCAAGTTACACACCTGACGAAATACAAACTGTCAATTCTCAATGTCGGTGGATGTGCAACCATTATCGCCTTTTTGCCAATATCTCTTTGTACCAAAAGAAACGGAACCCAACAAACTTGCCGCAGTGTCGTCCAATTGAAGATTTT
>JAEIFV010001476.1:0-45774 GCA_018904265.1 Lordiphosa collinella
AACCACATATACATAAAAACAAAACACAGGAAGCATGCTCTCGGCAAAAGTGTCAGTGAAAAACAGAAGAGAAACAGGAACGAAAAAAGTGGTCTTTGCTCTGAGCGTAACAGAATTGAGCAAAAACAGAATTGAAACTGTCTTTTGCTAACTGTTTTCGTTGAAAGTGTTGAGAGTTTTTTGCGAGCTCTGGTTTGGAGCTTAATCTGTTTCGAGTCATTATAAATATGAGCTGACTAACTTGAATCAAATCAATTTCAGACTTGATTCAAAGGGCACTTTGACTCTACTACAGAGTATATTATAGTCGGGTTTCATACTTATAATTTAATTTCCAAGCAAATGACATTTCTCTCAGTGCAAAAATATTCAGTTACAATCTTTTAAGTTTAAGCATATCCCTGCACTTCGTACCTAAACACATAGGTTCTTAGGTAAACAAAACCGCAAAGACTCAACATTTGTCCAATGTTTAACACTTTAGCGATTTCTTTGCTCTGGACTTTTGTTTGCAAAAAATAAAAAGAAAAAACCCGGTTAATGATCTCGAGAACAATGTGTGAATGGCATTCAGAGAAATTGAATGAAAAGTGTGTGGTAAATATATTGTTAATGTGGGCACAAAAGATGAAGAATAATATAAGTACTAAAATATTAATTCATATTTTTCCGGGAAGAGGCGTCAAAAATACTGATAAGCTGGCCCTGGCTTGCTTAAGTTTTTCATACATTATCTCCCCGAAAAAAAGGTTTTGAACACATCTTTGCCAGTAAATTGTATATAAATATTTGTATAAGAGAGACGCGCTACCTATCTATTCCTATTCCTCTTTCTCGCATTCTCATTAAGCAAAACAAACAAATCTATCAGCTTGTTGCCTCATCAATGACGTTGTTGTGGTCGCTCTCACAAACTGCCGGCTTGTGTTGTGTTGACCTGCCAGGGGGAACTTCCCAGATATGATTCTGTTTGTATGCGAGCGGCAGACAAGAGAGCAGCGCTACACATACTCATCCGGCAAGTACTTAAAGCACTGCTTGGCATCGAGACGAGCTCATTGTGTTTCCCGGCTTGCTGGCGTTCGGTGGTGATTTTTTTACGGAATATTCAATATTATATTCTATTCTAGTGTGATAATATTCAAATTTTTCTATTGCAATTTTGTGACTGTCTCTTCATTAACGAGACGCGAAAATGTCGCGAATTTTGCTAAGCTGCTGTTGTCTATTTCAATTGGCTTTGCTGATAAATGCCACTGGGTAAGTTATAGGTTTGACCTAGACCTTAGTCTTTTTTTTTACTTTTTACTTATATAGATTGTTATCAATACGTGCATGGAGCCACGTCTGCCTGGGCTATATTGCTTTATGCAAATAAAAAATAACTAAAACCGGTTGATTTGCCTAGACAATGTGTAAAATAGTTATCCCTAACTCATAAAAAATTGAATTTTTAATGGTGAAAAAATCAACTAAAATATAATTTCAAGTTTTACTTACACTTTGATAATTACCTAACCAAAATCCATTATTGAATAACAATAATTCTGAGTATAAACATGAAAATCTAATTAATCAATCAATTATTAATATTAGCAAACCGGATTTTTGGTGGGAAGAACAAACACAAAGCAATTTTTTATGTGAAACTTTTGTAGCTCACCCAATGAATTCATGTTCAAAATAAGCGTAGGTAATAAATCTTTTAATGTTGAGCAAACAATGTTTATGCAGCAATGTTTTAGCAAGAAATTTTGCCAGCTCAAATCAGGATTGGTTCGGTTCAGTGGCTCACTGCACTGGGAACTAGGGATTTGGAAGAGGTTCCTGCTTGGTTCAGTGGTGCACAGTTGAAATTACTCAATTTATAAAATTATCTTAAGTACAAAATTGAATTTGTAAAAAAAAATTTAAATAACTTTTATCTTTATCTTAATTTAAATGCACCTACTAATAACACATATAAACACAGCAGTATATACAACTAAGTTCCACCAGGGGCATCCCCGTAGTTACACATTTGTTTCTTGTAAAGCAGCGATTCCTCCATAGCCACACGAGCGAGCGCAGCCGAAACGGGCATATGAGCGAAGCAGAGCCTCGCCTCACGCGCCCAGCCGCGTGAGGGCAGTTCAAAGCGTGTCGCTTTAATATCGCACACCAATACACTCTCACTTTTTGGCCTCGCTCTTCTTGAACATCGCTGTTGTAAAGCACCGAGACATCGGCCGCATTTACAAATATACAGACTGCGTTTTTGACATCTCTTTTCTGTGGCTAATTTTATTCATATGTATTGGTGCATGCACTGCCATAAGCATTGGGTGGGCACCCCTGTCTTATTTATTTGTTATCACTTCCAAATGTTTTTTAAAGGTGCCTTAAAATATGCGGTTGTTTCTTTATCTACACCCAAAAAAAAATTGGTATCAATATCAATTTGATACACCTTGTCTCAAATTTAAGCTAAAACCAGTATCGTTTTTTAGTATCAATAGAATCCAAGAGAGTATTAAATTTATATTTTGGTTATAAATTCGATACGCAAAAGAATCAATTTAAAACAAATTCATTTTTATGGAAGTTCGAAAATTCGAAATGTCATGCTTGTGTTTGAACGAAGCCGCTCAATTGCAGACCAGCACGACGTTGACATTAACGTTTTGATTTTAGTGCAAACACATCGTAATTTGCAAGTAGCTATGTTATGCAATTCCCAGGTGTTTCTAAATGGAGCACAAGCTCTGTTTACAGTGGCAACGAAACATTACGGCTGGAATGACACTTTCAATTTTTTGGGATAATAATTGTCGCAATTTTTCGTTAATGGACGGAACTCCTTGTTGGGAATTATCTCAGCCTCTTCTAAACATTTTGCGGCATACTTTGACTCGCTTACAGCAATAACTTTTCCTCTAGAAGAAAAATTGTGACTAAAATTGTCTCTAAAAATTGAAAGTGTCATTTCACTTATACTTAACATCGTTCCTTGCACAGATTGTAATAACAAAGTAACTTTTAGGAGGAGTTATTCCACGCAGTTTCTGCGCCATCCAAGATGATCGAAACAAAGTCAACTTCAGTTGAGGCGTGGGGCAGCACCAAGACGTTATTTCAATTAGTGCCGAGGTACCCTACAGTCACTCGTTTGAATAACATCCGCATAGAGTACATGTTTTCCATAGTCGTAAATACTTAGAACAATAAAAAAAAATATCTTGCCACATAACATACCTATTGTGAGTCGCCCTACCGGCACCGGGCTGCCCATAATTGTTTGTTTTCCATATAAGTCGAATATCGTTCATCTGATCTTTAAAATTCTTTCAGCGGACCCGATACTAAATATGTCCAGAAGGTTCGAACCTTCTATCTATAAACTGTGGGAGTTAGAGGTTTTTTCATATTGGGCGAGGGCGCCAAAATTGAAAATAAAGTTGATCGCCTGCAAGTATAAGAAACCTATGTTTCATACATAAGAAACCTCTATCCCTTACCATCTCTGAGATCTGTTTGTTCATACAGACGGACAGACAGACGGACGGACACTTTTGCACAAACTTAATATACTCTGTGTACCTCTGGTACAGAGTATAATAAATCAGTTTTTAAATGTTTATGTTGTAGTTTTAATGGCAGTTTGTTGACAACTAAATTGACACTTGTAACTTGATTAGAGAAAATGTTAAATTGAGAAAAGCTGTACATACAGGCCTGTTCCGAATCGTTTACATTTTGGTGTTCCCGCTTCCGAGTGAAATAGATATCGATTTTCTTTTCGAATGAATGTTTGAATAGTTTTCGAATTATAATTCAGCTTCAACAATTTGCCTTCCTAAACAATTTCGATCAACACTGCGCATTTGGTGATACTGATTGTATGCTCGATCTATCTAAGGATACTTCAAAATTTCACAATATTTAAGATAAAACAGTGATAGATGTATCGTGCCCCGACTACAAAATACCCTTTTCCTTGATTCTCCTACAACACAATCACTCACACATACACACACTCCAACATACACCACGCATCCGACGGCATAACACAATGCAAGCCCCCCCCCTCCCAAGCCAAATTATCTAATAACTCGGTGTTTTTTGTCCGATCTTATTGATCTTTTAAGAATAGATAGATTGCCTTACTTCATATATATAAAGTTTCAAAAGGTCTATCTTAAAAATTGTGGCTCTGACAGTTTTTTGCGCTTAAAGGGGGGAGGGAGAGGAATTGTCCAAATCTGAAACGAGCTTGATTTGAATCTGGTATACACCTACCTACATGCAAAAATTTGTGGCTCTATCTCTTATAGTCTCTGAGATCGACGCGTTCATACGGACAGACGGACGGACAGACGGACATGGCTAAATCGATTCGGCTGTTGATGCTGATCAAGAATATATATACTTTATAGGGTCGCAAATGCTTCCTTCTACCTGTTACATACTTTTGCACAACCTCATGATCCCCCTTTTCCCATTTTCAATGGGAACAGGGTATAATGATAGTTGCTAGTTTCAAATTGGTACTAAAAAATTAAAACGAAAAGTGTCAGACTGATACTAGTTAGTATCAATTTTATATTTTCAAAATATCATTTTTATACCTTCGAAAATATCAACTTGATACTCGGAGTATTAAAGAGAATTTGATACTCAATAGTTTCAAACTGATGACTAAATAGTGTCATTTTGATGAATACTTTTTTTTGGGTGTACCAAGAACACTTATGTGAACATCAGGCTGCAGAATAAAAGCCGTAATTGCGACATATATCAGAGCTTCAAGCATGTGACCTGCGGCAAAGGACAAATGTAGACCTGACAATATCTCAGTTTCCGAAACAGTTCCAGACGTTCCATTACAAAATATATTGGACCACACTTCTACCGATGGTTTTGACGGCTGAACAGAAAAAAGTATTTATAAACAAAATTTCCAAAATTCTGAACCGGATATCGTTGACCAAGGCGTATTTGTCACAACCATAATACCATTAAAGCTTATTAACAACTTAAATCAAATTTTATGGATTAACCGCAAAGGAAACCACTGCCCATATTTTTTTTAAAGAAAAAGAAGATTTAGCCAAACAAATTCAAAACTTGGTATCATTTTCATACCGGGATTTTAATGTAAAATATGAGATCTGTATGACCTTGATTGATGGTAAGGTTTTATATACATTAACAGGTAATAAATCGATAACTAACCTGTGTATGGTGTGAGTCCCCTACATGCATGGATTCGTTTCTTAGAGTTCGTACTTAATTTATCGTACAGGATCCAGCTAAAAAAATGGCAAATTAGAGGCTCTCATGATAAAGGTATAATGCTGATACGCAAGCGGGAAATTTAACGCAGATTTTGGTTGGATCTGGGACTACACATTGACAAGCCAAAACAAAATGGAAGTGGAAGTTCAAACGACGGTAATACAGCGAGAGGAGCCTTTGCAGACACTAAAATACTGTCGTCAATATTGGACTTAGATGCCGATCTTCTACATAGATTCTACACTATTTTGATAGGAATTTCCAGCGAATTTTCGATCAACACTGAAAAGTTTGAAGATTATACTAAAAAAACAGCCAGCTTATAAGTGGAGAGTATACTTGGTTCCCTATATCACCCGCAGTCCATAAAATATTCATTCACGGCCATCAAATTGTTGCCGCATCCGCTCTTCCAGTAGGCTGCTTGGAGAAAAACTTCATCGGAGGCGCGTAACAAGCTGTATAAGCATGACAGAAGAATGCGCGCTAGAGAAAATAGCCGACAAAATACCATGCACGACGTTTTCCACAGAGCTATAGACACTAGCGATCCATTAAACTCAAGCTTATGCGTGACCAACAGATAAAATAAAAATAAGAAGAAACCTCTGTCGGAAGATGTTCTGGCACTTTTAGAAGTTCCAAAACGATGGGTCTGATTTGGATGATCTGACTTGGTGGATCTGACTTGATGGATCTGAATTTTGCGTTTTTTTTTTTTTTTATAAACTGTGGAGAACTTTTAAATCGAAAGATTGAAATCGAAGAAAGTTGTCATGTGACCCAAAAGTATTTGTTTATTTGACGATGACGAAGTTGCCTCTGATTCCCCGGGACTCTATTTATATCTTTTGCAACTTTAAATTATGTCGTTTTTTAAGGAAGTTCAGTTTGATATCAGTAGAGTTCGCTCACTTTGTTCTCGAAGACGAAAAGTTTTGGTAAGCAATAACTAGATTTCAAATATTAAATCATTTAATGATGTTATAGATCCCTTTGAAAATTGTCCAAGAGCATATACATGGACAAATGTTTTGAAATTTTGAAAAGATCATAATAACGAAGACTTAAAAATTTATTGCCTTAACCATACTAGCCCTTCCAGCAACTCAGGTATCAGTTGAATGTGCGTTTTCATCACTGAAGTTTGTTCTTTATGATTTGAGAGCTAGTATAGTTGAACAGCTCCTGAAAGATATAATGCTTATTAACTTAAACTAAGCATTTTCTAAAAGTTGTTAACGCCATCTGATTGATTTGATAATAACACTAGCTTAAGTAATCAATATTGTGTTTAAGCATATGGGGAGAACGTTATATAAATTTAATTTTTCACGAATTAATAAATTGAAAGTCAAACTTTTTTTATGTTCATGCGAACCAAGGGTTCGAACCAGAACCTTGGGTTCAGGGGCTCCGAGAACCGGTCCGCGAACCGAACCTTAAACTTTACAACGGGTTCGAACCTCCTGCAGTATTTCAGAGGTTTGCAGCCTTGTTGAGAAGAAAAAGTTTTTCGTACAAAGACTATTTTTCGGACCTATCTATTATAAGGCCAGCTGTACTATAGATGTACGATTTTCATCAAACTTGGTAATATTATAAAAAAGCTTTGAAAAACAGTAAATGCAAAGTTAGGAGGCGCTAGCATTGAAAATTAAGTAATTCTCACTAGAACTAGCCCTTCAACCGATTGTTCACATGGTAGCTATAAGCTATAATAGTCTGATTTGGATAAAACTTTAAGGAATTGTGTGAAAGCATATAAAATACATAAACATAAGATTATTTTTTTTTAATTTAAGAAATATTTTTCATATTTTTTCTCTTTGTTTAATTTCAGTCTCTACACCGTCGTGGCACCAGGTACCATTCGATCCAATTTTAAGTACAATGTAGCCGTCTCCGTACATAAGGCCGATGGACCTAGCAAAATTAAACTTGCCATTACGGGACCCTCCTACAATGAGACCAAAGACGTAGAGATTCTACCCATGTCGACCAAAAATGTGGAATTTGATGTACCCAAATTGGCCAGTGGGGACTACAATCTAACCGCTAAGGGTGTTGAGGGTGTGGTTTTTGAGAACTCCACCAAATTGAATTATGCCAACGATAAGCCCGCGGTCTATATACAAACCGATAAGGCCACCTATAAGCCAGCGGATCTGGTGCAATTTCGGGTTTTGTTCCTAGATGAGAACACGCGACCAGCCAAAATTGATAAACCCATAACCATAGCGATTCAAGATGGTGCACAAAATCGTATCAAGCAATGGACCAATGTGCAGCTGGTCAAGGGAGTTTACTCAGGCGAGCTACAGCTGTCGGAGCAACCCGTGCTGGGTAACTGGAAGATCGATGTGGGTGTAGAGGGTGAGGGTACGGAGAGTAAGTCCTTTGAGGTGGACAAATATGTGTTGCCCAAGTTCGAGGTGAGCATCGATTCGGCCAAGGATGTGGCCGTACAGGATGGCGTAATTAAGGCCACGGTGAGAGCCAAGTATACCTACGGTAAGCCGGTCAAGGGCAAGGCCACGGTGTCCATGCAGCCCAACTATGGTTTCTATGGTCAGGATGAGGGTCTGCGACAAGAGCAAACCATTGATGTGGATGGCAAGGGACATGTGGAGTTCAAAATAGGCGGCACCATATACAGTGGACAATATACACCTCCCATTAAGATATTGGCCATTGTTACCGAAGAATTGACGGGAAATAAGCAAAATGCCACCACGACTGTAAATGTGCACTCGCAACGGTACAAACTGGAGGCGGTGGATAGGCCCAACAGTTATCATCCAGGCAAAGCATTTACCTATCAGGTGGCGGTCAAGAAACTAGACGGAAGTCCAGTACAGGATGCTGCGAAGAAGGTGAAACTTGTATTCGAATCGCCGCGTTCTTATTTCTTGCCTCATGGACCATACCTAAAGATTGAGGGGGGAACGCATAGACCCAATGTGGAGAATTTGGAGTATGAATCTACGGTAAATGCGCAAGGCATAGCCAGTTTTGAGGTGACCCTGCCGGAGAATGAGAATCGTTATTTTAGTGTCAAGGCCATCTACGATGAATCCTCTTCGCATTTGGGTTCTCTATCCAAATTTCAGCCTGCAGTGGAAAGTAATGAACCGCTGAAGATTGTGATGGAGAACAAAACGTAGGTTTTGAATCAAATCAAAGTCGTAAACAGCTTTTAATGGAATATATGTTTTATTTTCAGACCCAAATTGGGTAAAAGTGTGTCCTTTGAGGTCAAGTCAAATGCGGCCATACCCTACTTTGTGTACACCATAGTGGCTCGTGGTAACATAGTGGAATCGGCATATGTGGAAGTGCCTGAAGGTCGTAAGACGCACACAGTGAAATTTACACCCAGCTTTGTCATGATACCCAAGGCCACCATCTATGTGCATTATATTTTTGACAATGAGTTGCGTTTCGAGGAGCAAACCGTTAACTTTGAAAAGGATTTTGATAATTCGGTAAGCTCCTAAACTATAGATGATATATTATGAACCTAAACTTAATTTTCCCTCAACAGATAGAAATCTCTGCCCCTGTGCAGGCCAAACCCAGTGAAGAGGTTAAGCTACAGGTGAAAACCGATGCCGACTCTTTTGTGGGTCTTTTAGGTGTGGATCAGAGTGTTTTGCTGTTGAAGTCAGGCAATGACTTGAATCGTGATGATATATTCAATGGCCTGGACAAATATCAAACTGCCACTCCCTCCATGCGAGGCTATGGCCGTTATCCGGGACAAACTTCAGGCTTGGTGACCCTAACAAATGCCAATTATCCCTATAACACGGGTAAGTAAACAAACAAGAAATTTTCCTTGTGGAAATTTATTCAATGACAGATAAAATAAACAGGTTCTAAGCTAGCTCTGAGAAGATTAAAAATACAATACCAAGATCCACCTAAAATAGAGCTAATTCGTATAAATTTTCCTGATATTTGGCTTTGGCTAACGTTTGATATGAGGTAGGTTTTTGAATGATCTTGTCTAGTGCATGCATAGAAAATGAAATCATTTCATTTGTGCAATATTTCTGCAAGCTGCTGGACAGAAATTCGAATTTATCGGAGGTTTCCCAGAAATCTTATCCAACCAAATTCCAACCCAAAACCAATTCTCGGTGTCCTAGAAATCTCTTTCGGTTGGTTTCATACCTCTAGTATTTTGTTAAGAGACTTGGAGAAACCAACCCAATCCAATACACAAACCAATCAATGCGTCTTCGCTAACCTACGCAAACTTAGCGAACTTAGCAAAGACACAAACAGGGCTGGCAAGTCTGAAACCATCAATACAGCTATGAACAAAATCTGTTATCAATTATTTGAGAGCGACGCAGCCCTGTTTTAGTAGTTGGAATATAATCCTATACACACACCTTCTAACTAGACTTTCTAATAAGAAAATGAAATCTCTCAAAGTTCTGGGACACCGACGGATTTTCCGAGCGATTTGCAAACCAACCGAAGCCAAAATTTCTAGAGATTTCCAGGACACCCCCGTATATAACGAAATAAACGAATGACCGATGTACATATGTATGATTTTTCCCCTTTTATCACTCATTTTGAAGCTACACTAAGCCAAGCTATCATGAAAAGTTGGTTAAAAAACGAAAATTGTGTTTTGAAGCAGTCCAACAACGACAATTGCAAAAATCAGTCCTTATTAGCGACGCTCGAGTCAACATTTTAGTGTTGTTAAACAAAGCCCGAGTTCTCCTCTTTCTTTCTTTCTTTCAGTTGATTCGTTATGAATGTTTGAAATATAGTTTTTAGTCCACGAAAATTTAAATTGTCTAAGTTGTTTTCTTCTTTCGCTGAAAACCAAACTTGTGCACAAAAATATTTGAAATGTAATTTAATTTGAAGGTCCAAAAATATTAAAAAAAAAAACTCTTCTCAATAACTTGATGTACTTTTTATAACGATCATTCGATTCTTCCATGCAGATGATATTTTATATTTTGATGATGCACCTGAATTGGTCTTAAGTTCCATATCGAGTGGTTCATTTCCTTCAACTGCTTCAGTACCTCAAATACGCAAAGAGTTTCCAGAAAATTGGATCTTCTGTAATAATGCAAAGTATGAATGTAAAATCAATTATCTTGGTGACTTTGGTGTGGTGAGGTTTTTCTGACTATTCTTTTATATCTATATGCTTAAATAATAGGATGACCCATCTAAGTTAGATGGGTTAAAAGTTCTATCTTCCTATTTATTTTCTACTAAGGATAAAAATTACAAAAATGAGGCAATAACTTTACATGTTATTATATTGTATTCAAATATGGCATAGATAATGCTTCGACAAACAAATAGAACTTATTCCGTTCTTAAAGATTCTGTTTAATAATAATTATATACCATGTTAGTAGCTATTTGAAAAAATGATATTGTATTTACGGATTTTATATTGCTCAGTGCAACTTATAAATTGGTTACGCATTCGGACCCCGATATTTTTGAAGTACATACCGAAACTAAAAAAATCCCCAAAGGACTTGGCCTCATCACATCGTACCCACCATTTTTTTTCACCCAAACCTGAAATTTTGAAAAAGGACCCTTTTTATGAAGTCCATAAATCAAAAATCGTTTGGAATTTTGTTTTTTATCTTTGACTGTAAGCCAAATACAGTGTGGGGCAATCGTTACGGCCACTTTTTGGATTGGTATCATCGACTAGGCAGAAAATTGAGTTTTATGAAGTCCCTGCTCGGGCGCCATCTGTAAGGTAGTGTCTAGGGCTGAGGTATAACTCAGTCTGGTGGTTTATATTGTTGTTTGGGATAATTTCGCTGAAGAAAGATTTGCTAAATTACCAGTAGTTTAGCGGTTTCTTGCCAAAAAACATGAAAAAATCGTAATTTTTAGGATATTTTTCAAGTTTTGAAGCACTAGATGCCATTTTTTTCGGGTCAGTCGTTAAAGGTATTTTTTTTCTCTTGTATATATCTATAACATTGCCAAAGATATAAAAAAAAATACCAAGCGGTTTATGATATATGGATTTCATAAAAAGGATCTTTTTCCAAATTTCACGTTGGGGTGAAAAAATAGTGGGTATCAAGAAAGTAAATTTACGATGTGATGGGGTCAAGTCCTTTGGAGATTTTTTTAGTTTCGGTATGTTCTTCAAAAATATCGGGGTCCGAAGGCGTAACCAGAAAATGACCTTAAAAAAGTTGTACAGTGTTACTTAATCGGACATATGATTAAAATTTCTTAACTTTCTTCTATTTTACCACAAAAATCGGTACCCGAAAGCCAATCTTTTCTTAGTTTTGAAGCAAATATCACTGCTCAACAGCATTTTTCCCCAGCTTTTTTCCCGCTGAGTTCAAAAATCGACATTAAAAAAAAATCTGAAATATTATCGATAAACTGTCCGATTTTGTCAAAAGTTGCCTTGACTTAAACTCTCATAGCCTTTTGTTTCTGCACCTATTGAACAGTTTTAAATAAAGTTTTTTTTAAATCTGGCCAAATGTTTCGTTTTCAGACTTCAATTTAAAAACCTTCACGGATTATAATGCTATCGGCACATATGTTGGGAAAACAACCTAATTTTTTCAGAATTTCATAATTCATTGAAATTAAAGTGCTTGAATCATTGGCGGATTGATAAAGAATCCCGATTACTAAATATGTCCAGAAAGCACGAACGTTCTATCTATAAAACAGCCGGAGATATGACGTTTTTTTGATATTACGGGGGCGGGAGGGGGGCCTTGAAAGTAAATTTGTTCGCCTGAAGTTAGAGTTTTTATCTCATCTATGCCAAACCTAATCACTTACCATCTCTGAGATCTGTGCGTATCTGCTCAGATCTGTGTTTCATGCCAATCAGATGAAAAAATTTTCATATACGAGTAATATGAATGAACCGCCCAAGTGAGTGTATGAGTTCAAGAAATACAAAAATTACATTTCAAATCATACAACATTTTCCTTGTGGGTTTTAACATCGATAAAATAATTTTTAAATGAGTTTCCCAGTTTCAAGTCAGAAAATTTTTTCGTTTTTTGATATCGGAAAATGGAATCTCAATTAAATTAGTTAAGTTTTAAATCAATTGGATAATAAAAATTAGTTTTCTGAAAATAGGTTTTTACGACCTGTTTTGATTTTAGACAACGTGAATGTTAGCAGGCTCAAGACCGAGGATTAACTATAATTCAATAATAAACAGAAAATTCAACAGAGAATACATATGAAAATGATCAGTAGCTGTGGCTGTGTAGACGGCCGTTTCGGCTGCCACCATGGCAAAGAATTCGTCAGTACACTTCCAGTTGCTGTCACACGCCGTTTGCAAATCCTATTTAAACAACCCATACGGCGAATAAAGACTTGAGAATTCCAAGTGCACAAATAGCACAAAATTTCTACTTGTCATTAAGCTCTGTTTTTGAGGTTAACTGAAGGTACAGGGTCATCCATTTAAAAAGTGGAATTAAATTTTGCTATAAAAAAAACGGCTTGATATTTTTCAAAGGTTGAACATTTATTGAAAGGTGCCATTCGATCCACCCAATTTTTGAGATCATTTTCAATTGTTTTGGCACGTATGTCAGCAATAGCAACTCGAATCTCGTTCTTCAACTCATCAATTGTTTCAGGATTGTTTGCATAACATTTGTTCTTGAACGCTCCCAAAAGATAATAGTTCAACGGTGTTAGATCACAGCTTCTTGGCGGCCAATTCACATCTCCATATTTGCTGATTATTCGTTTTCGAGATAGGCCAGAGATCGCTGTGGCGTGTTTGTGTGGCACGTAGCGTCGTTTGTTGAACCAAATATCGGTCAAGTCTTCCGCTTCAATTTTCCAAAAACTAATCACTTAACACACACACTTAACACAAATTGAGTTTTCGAAACATTTTTTTTCAAATTCCGCACAGCTTGAGTCGACTTGAGTCCTCTTTGGAAATATGTTTTTAATATTTCCCAACTTTCTTCAAGCGAATTACCGCCCATTTCGAAAATGTCAAAGTTTTTACTAATTATTAGTCGCTTCCGAATGACATTTGACGTTTTTAAAGTCAAATTATTAATAGTTCAGATTACAAACACTAGATGGACCACCCTGTATATGCATTGGCGTTGAAGGTTGTTCAACAGAGATACATACATTGAAGCACCTTCAATTAGTTTATTCTCTTAAAAATAATTCGAAATATATCGACGCCTTTGCGCGAAAATATCGCATGTAACATTTTTTACGAAAAGGTCTTTTTGATGCAAATTAGTCCTAAGTCCACTTACTTATCAACTGGTAAAATATTAAAGCGATAATCACTACGGTTACGGAGATATCACAAAATCAATTTCATTGTATGAAAAAGAGAAATCGCTCTCCTGTATAATTTAATTTTTGGCACATACGATATTTTCGCGCAAAGGGGTCGATATATTCATAAATATTTTTATGAATTATTAATGAGTTTAGCTGGCTCGAGGTCATTGATACACCAAAAAGAGCTGGATAACTCTACATGCAATCAGAACTTTATGCAGTTGGGAACTGCAAAGAGCAATGAATGCAAAATTAGATGCACAATACAGAAAGCTAAACTTTATGGGTATCAAAGCAAAGCTTTGAGGCTAAAGTTTCCAAGTGAGCTTAGAACTGCCCGTTAAATTTGAATGCAAAACATTCAAATAGCATACATGTTGCTTCATTAAACTTTTGTTGTTTTCGTTTTCAAAACAAGAGAGCGTGCCTTCTCTTATAGGCTTGTAATTTTTTTGGCGACCTTTCTAATGTTTAAATAGTAATATAAATTTTTTATTTAATATTTTTATGAATGTTTATAATTTTGTTTTTAGTTTTTAAAAATTAAATCCTATAAAAGGTTTTCTTTATACATATGAAGCCTATTCAACAGCTTTAAAATTATTTATACTAATCATATGATTTACCCCATGTAGAGCCATTTTTAGAATTGCACTGGGTCTCGGACAGATTTCAACCTGAGTTCGCCTATGGACCTTTGTCCATATCGAGTGGTTTGTCTCCTTTACCTACTCCAGTACCACAAATACGTAAAGAATTTCCAGAAAACTGGATCTTTTATAATAATGCAAAGTATGAATGTAAGATTTATTACCTTGGTGAATTTGGTGTGGTGAGGCTTATCTGACTATTCTTCTATATCTATATGCTTATGTACTAAGATCAGTCATCTGTGTTAGATAAAAGTAGGCCGGGGTCCAAATGAAATCACTTAATGTTATTTAAATATGGTAAGTTAAATGTGAGTTAAAGATCTTAAATAAGAAATAAGTATACTAATATTTATATTTCAGTTAACTGGAAGCTATATTTTCTGACCTAACAAACGCCTTTTCTTAAACAGGTTACAAATCTTATTGGAAAGTATACGATTCTGATTCTATGCCGAACTTCAGATATAATTATGTGCCAACATATGTAATACAAAATCGTGTTCTGCCAAAGGGTGTCCAAAGCTTAGGTGGAGGGTCTGACGTTGTTTTGAAAAGCTCATTTTCAGCTCGCCGTCCAATTGTACCCAATATTCGCAAAGAATTTCCTGAAAATTGGTTCTTTATTAATGCTGAAAAGTATGATGAAATTAATGTTAAAAGATTTATGTGTTGTCTGCTATCACCATTCATTCAATAGCATTAACTTATTATATGCGTTTTCCTTTGCCTGGAATAGCCGAAAATTTTGGCATAAAATATAAAATCTCTAAGAACTTCCTTGGAAACTCAGCCTATAAGATGTACACCAGTTCGTAAAGATTTTCCGGAAAATTGTATGTTTTTAAGTGCAGAAAAGTATGCTTAATACTAAGGTGTTATTTATTGGTCTTGTGATTTCATAACCTGTTACCACATATCCTCGCACACCAGCTACTTAACCGACAATCTGATAAACTAACATAAGAATATACATTCTAGGTCCATATGTTTTAGCTGATTTTTATGACAGTGATTTTGAGGAATCAGATGACGAAACCGATTCAGAGGTAGTAGCACATGATAGTGATTCCGATTTGCCAGTTCCAATGGTAATGATACGTACAAATTTTGCCGATGTGTGGATATGGCAATCAATTGATGGGAGGTGGGTGATTGAAAAATGAATTAAGCATGATTGTAGCATATATTTATTTGGCATTCATAACTATTTTGTAAAGATACTTACTGAGGCTAAGGTTCTCTTTTAGCTATTCTACTCTCTAAACCTCTGTAACTACAAATGATTTCCAACTTAACACTAGGCGTTACAGAATAAGTAATGAAAGTCTCTGTTTCGGTTCGGCTAATTACAATAATTATGATAAGTTATGATTAGACAGCGAATTTTGCATATTTGTAAACAGGCTTTAATCCAATTAGGCCAAAAAATCGCATTTAATTTCAAAATTACCTAAACTATTATTTCATAAGTTGATCCGTCAGCAAAACGCAAAATTCAGTGAACAAATTTACAAAAATTTGTTCCTAGTCTACTAGGATTAAAATCGGTTTTAAAAATATGTAAAATCCGCTGTCTAATTATGATGAAATATCATCTCAAATGAAAGGATTCCCATACCAAAATTGGGGAGTCGAAAGGTAACCAAGGAAAAAAGTATTAAAAATTAGGAAAACAAAAAATTTGGTCATGCAAGAAATGGAAACATTAAGAATTAAAAGGGCAAAACTAAGGATAAACCGATCAAAATCAAATTTTCAATTTAATTTTATTAACTTTGCTTATAAGAGTTGATTTTTATGCTATTTGGATTTTCAGTATTAGTTTTTTGACGCCTCACGCGTGATTCGCAATATGTGGCAATGCCAAAAATGCTCAGTAAGGTTTGCCATTTTACCAAAAATATATAAACAAACAAACAGCGCTTGCAAATCATTGACATTTATTATCAAAATGTGACTCGCATCGAACAGGCTTTTCAAGCTATTGTCCAAAATTGTCTAAACCAAAAATCACTTAAAAAATAACACAACTGTTAGCAATAATAGCACCCAAGTAACACAAATATTTATGTAATACTAGCTGACCCGGCAGACTTTCTTCTGCCTTCCCCTATTATAAAAATAAACCAACGGAAATAATTTTTGTTTAGCGCATTTTGCAAATGTTTTTTTTTCTTTAATTGACTCGTTCGATTCCGATGCACGGCGTCTCGGTCGGTTTCACTCGCTCTGTTGCTTCCGATGCACGGACTCTCAAAGTTCTCGGTCGGTTTTCATTCTTGCTGGCTCTTGAACGCCGGCTTTTTTTTCTTGCTTATCGCAACATGTTTTTTGGGAGGCATAGCTGCACAAAAATGGATTTATCTGATTGACTTTATAAATGTTGATCGTTGATCAGAAATAAAAATTTCAAATTTTTTCGACAAAAAGTCACACTCTCACACTCAGAGACAGATAGGCAGACAAACATTCATTATTAGATTATAACCCTCTTCACCTTAATTTACCCGTCTTCATAATAATCTAAACTCATGAAAATTTTGCGAATTTCCCGACAATAAGATCGTTTTTTCCTACTTACCCGTCTACAATTGCCGTCTATCAAGTCTTCTTCATAATCTAGGCTCAAATGGAAAATGTTAAAATTTTGCAAATTCTGCGACTTTTTTGACCCTTTGGTTTACACCTCCTAGCATTTTGGACCGTTCACTCTGCATCTTCCATTTACCAACGCCTGCATTGTAATCTCAAAATCAAGCGTCCAACAACTCGCCAAATTTTCATCAAAATCGAAATTTCTGCAAATTTTGCGGTTTTAAGACCATTTTCCGACCATTTCTTTTACTCCCGGCAAGCGAACAATTCCCCTAAGTTTTACCACAACCGTAAATTTTGCACTTTTCGCGGTTTTTTGACCATTTTCCGCTCATTTCTTCAACTTAGAAACCTTTCAGGGCAAGCGTATTATCAATTCCGAAAATTTCATTACAATCGGATGGACGGCATAATTTAGCTAATTTCACGGTTTTTGGACCATTACTTGGCCATTTTTCCAACTTACAAACCTTCCCGGGCAAGCGGTCTACCACTTCCCAAAGTTTGATCGAAATCGTATGAACGGTTTAGGCAGGCATAAGGGACAGACAGACAGACAAACATTCATTTTTATATATATAGATGATGCGACTTTTGACAGTATCTCATATACTGTGCCCATAGAAAGAGTATGGGTAGAATACACAACTCTGGCCGCATCCTTTGAATCTGAATATTCTACACCTACTCCGCCTACTGATCCAGTACCTTTAATACGTAAAGATTTTCCGGAAAATTGGATCTTTTCTAATGCAGAAATGTAAGCTTTTAATTTGGATATTTCCTTGAAATGGTCTATCTATCTATCCATCTCTCTATATATGTGTTTATTTAAATAGGTGATAGCAAAACAGTTCAGTATCATCGACTAACTGCAGCAGTTTCCATATATTGAAATATTTTGAAGTGCAAAACGAAATAGGGAAATTGATCGAATAACTAAATTAACTTTAAGCCCTAATATGTTTCTACTAATAACCAATCTCGTATTTCCCCAAACACAGATGACATCTACTTTTTAGAAAACTTCGAATGCAATATGTGCATATATGCATTGCAATCGGTTGGTTTGCCCGGACCTCCAATGTTAGCCGGTGGTTCGGTTGGTGCTTCTTTCTCAAGCACCGCACAAATTGTACCTCAGATACGTAAAGAATTTCCTGAAAATTGGATCTTTTATAATGCTGAAAAGTATGACAAAATTTTTAATTAGGTTGTTTGTTGGGTAATGGAAATTGTTACTGTCTGCTTTTGATATAAAATCGTTGCTTCATTCTAACATACATATCTTCAAATATCATCTACATTTAGATATAACAGTAAGCTTTGTACTACTATACTTTATACCATTTTTAACTAGTTAGCAAGGACGATTTATTATATTTCCCTATCTGGATAAATAGTCTGAGAATAATTTGCTTTTGAATTTCCTTGATTTTTTTTGTCAAGTTTTTAAAAAAAAAATAGGGGAAAGTTAACTTCGGCTCGAAGTTTTGTATACCCTTGCAGCTTCCATTGAAAACAAAAAAGTTGTTTGAACTAAGACTACTCTTTGCACCTTACTTTTCTATGGGATCAATACTATATAGACGTCTGATTTCGACCAAACATGGTGAAATCATCTCCGATTTGGATAAAACTTTGCGCGGCAAGTTTCCCTTATGTCAAATTGTCAAGTCAAATTGTAGAATAGAATCAAATTTTAAGACAAAAGAGGCGAGCTTAACAATTGGCATCTATTAAATCTTCATGATAATCTAAAATCAGTATAAAATTTAGCAAAATTCGCAGAATTTGCTTCTTAGATCGAAACACCTCCAATTTATAAGTAAATAAATATGTGACATCTCTATAATCTTTCAACTCTATAATCTCATACTTATGAAAATGTATTAGCAAGTTTCGCAATTATTTGGATTGGCTGATTTTAACCTCCTATTTCAAAACATGTTTTTATGATAATCTAGACATCCAATGATAAAGATTTGCCTAAAAGTAAGCACAAAACGCCTACTTAGTTTTCAACAATATTTGACCATTGCACATTACAACGAATCGTTCACCAATTTTATTTGTTGTTTTAGTAGGCCTTGCTTTAACCAAACTAGACATACTTCTAAATAAAGTGAGAAACGATTTCATTTGCTGTTTGGCAGCAGCTGGGACTGGTCGCTTTCGACCAATATTTACTTTTTTTCTAATCACCATATTTATTATAAGAACTATTCACGATTCGTTTTTGGCTTCTTAACAATTCCTTCTTGGGTTGATTTCTTGGACTTCTCCTGCTTCTTTTCTTTCTCCATTGTTTGTTTTCTTTGTGTATTATTTGTTTATTTGTATTATTTGTATTGAGTAGTTGTGCTCTATTTGAAGTGAGTAGACTGAATGAATAGGGGAAGTTAACTTTGGCTTGGCCGAAGTTTTGTATACCCTTACAGCTCCCATTGAAAACAAAAAAGTTATTCTAACTAAGACTACTTTTTGAAGCTTACTTTTCTATTTGATCTGTACTATAACGTTATCTGATTTCGACAAAACTTGGTGAAATCATGGAAAAGCATAATACACTGTTAATTATGAAATTAGGAGGCGATCCCATTTAAAACAAAAAGTTTTTCTCTCTAGAACTTCTTTTTCGACCGATCGTTCCTATGGGAGCTATACGCTATAGTCATCTGATTTCGACCAAATTTGGTGGAATCATGGAAAAGCATAGTAAACGAAGAAGTACGAAGTTTGGAGGCGTTTCCATTAAAAACAAAAAAGTTTTTCTCTCTAAAACTACTATTTCGACCGATCATTCCTATGACAGCTATATGCTATAGTCATCCGATCCGGCCGGTTCCGACAAATGTGCAGCGTATTTGTACCAAAAGACTTCGTGCAGAGTTTGGTGAGGATAGCTTTAAAACTGACGGAGGAGATAGCATAGAAACAGACGGACGGACAGACGGACAGGGCTAAATCAACTCAGCTCGTCATGCTGATCAAGAATATATATACTTTATGTGGTCGGAGATGCTTCCTTCTATGCGTTACAAACATCCGGACAATTTTATAATACCCTCTGCAAGGGTGTAACAAAATTACTTTAAGTTCTTTTGCAAGTATTGTAATTTCAAGTCATCTCTCGTTAAGAGCTTCGCTCGTAGCGGGTGTTCCACGACGCCCACTCTTTTTTTCCAATTTTAGGGGGCGAGAGGGTGTGTTACAAAAACTGAAAATAAAGTTGATCTGCCTGCAAGTATAAGAAGCATATGTCCCATAAATGTCAATCCTCTAACTCTTACCATCTCTGAGATCTGTTTGTTCATACTGACAGCCGGACGGACATCGCTAAATCGATTCGGCTGTTGATGCTGATCAAGAATATATACACTTTATAGGGTCGGAGATGCTTCCTTCTGCCTGTTACATCCTTTTGCGCAAACTTAACATACTCTGTGTTCCTTTGGTACAGAGTATAAAAACGTTTTTGATTTTAGTCAAGTGGTTGTTAGCCGTTTCAAGGTCGAGGTTTGTTTATAACTCAATATCCAACAGAAATCAACAAAGATTTGAAACATATGGACACAGCAGGTTAGGGTAACTCTGACAGACTGTTTCGACCGCATCCCTACCGTTTTGTCAGTTAGCCTGCAACCGCTGCCACACAAACAGCAAATCTTTGTTGATTCCTGTTGATTATTGAATTATAATCAATCCTCGATTTTGAGACGGCTAATAACCACTTTGAACGCTTTTTTTTGTAGAAATAAGCACACGCTTCGTTTTTAGAGCCAAATACTAAGTGAACACTTTAACAGTCTCTCTCTATGAATGTCTATCTCTGCAGGTCGATTTATTGACAGGTGAAAAGTTGACACAGTCACTCCTGTGTTCAAGTCTGGTGTCAAGAGTGAGGTACTTAACTATCGGCCTATCGCTAAGCTTATCAATATATCAAAGCTCTTTGAACGGATTGTAGCAAAACAGCTGTCTTTTTTTGTAAAGAGTTACATAAACCCAAATCAAGATGGTTTTATGACAGGTCGCTCAACCACAACAAATTTAGCGGTCTTTAGAATAAATTATTGCAAGTAAAATTCTGACCCAATATTTCTTTTTAATGATGTCTTGAACTGTATTTTGCCTAAAACCTATTCAATTTCGCGCTTATTAAACCGGCAATGCCAGCCAATTTATGGACCCTTACACCAGGTTGAGCCTTAATTCTGCATTTGTTCGTTCCAAGTTGGAATACGCTTCACTTATTTGGAACCCCTCTGGAACAATTCATATAAAGAGGCTCGAAAGGCTACAGAAAAAATTTCTGAAATTTTCTTTTCTAACGCTCAACTTTTCTAACCCTTTGCCGCCTTATATTAGTAGGTGTGCCCTGTTGCATCTCTCAACCCTGGAGGATCGGAGAACCATTGCGTCCCTAATATTCTTAAATGACCTTGTATTAGGCTGTATTGATTATCCTTTCTTGTTAGGCAAGATAAGCTTTAATGTACCAAGTAGGAGTCTCAGATATTTTCAACCCTTTTCCAACCAAATTTCCCGAACCAACTATTCCCTTAATGAACCTATTTGTAGGGCTCTTAAAAATTTTAATTCCTTGCCCGTTAGCATGCGTTTTGACTTCGACTCCAACAAATCAATAGTAAAGAAACTGCCAGCTGAGTATAATTCGTCCTAAGGCCCCGCGGACGCGACGTAGTAATTCAGCTACGACCCTATTGGTCACATGGAAGAGCTAGGTGACCGAACTAACAAAAAACGCGCTGATCGGTTGTCAGGTTAATGGCATTTTTAAATTAGCTGGTGGAGGGTCACACTGCTCAATCAGGTGTTTTGTTTTGATGACAAGTGATTTAGCCTTGTGCTTCTGCCATGCTAGCAATAGCTCTCCCGCAAAGCCTTTAAACCAGTTCGGCAATCAGCAACTGTCACATATTGGTAGAAATTTGAATCAATTTATCCAAAGTGTTCACGTATGTTACAGATCTTCTTTTTGAACAAGCTTGGCCACTTCACTCCAACTAAGTCCCAAGTGGCATCCCAGTCTCACCGCCAAAATCAGCTCAACCTTGTCTTCGTGCGAAAACATTTCCAATCGGCTCTTTCGCTTTGATATTTCTACCATTGATTTATTTTAGTTAAGTCCAGCTGATCGATGGCATACATGTAGAGTAACAGCGCGTAACATCTGGTGGCAAAAATATTGCACCAGCAGAGCAAAGCAAAATAAGGCCCACAGCCTATTAACATTGAGTCCACGTATGAGATGTTAAGCTCTGTTAAGCGCTGTTAAGCGCAAAAGTACGTTTTGACTCCAACGGGGGTAAACGTAAAGTGCAAGGAAATCGTTACGCCTGCTTCTTCTTCTCTCAATTTGTGTATGGGGTCCATGGAATAAAAAAACGAAATGTAAGCAAACTTCAACCTGAACTTAAGTTTCCTGATGGACGCTTTTTACGAACAAAAATTGACCCGCCCTAATGCACGTACTATCAGTAACAATTTTATTTAAAATCTAGATGTACTTTAAGTTTTTATACTAATCAATAAACTCTCCCATACAGATGAAATTGTGTATTTTGCCCTAGCCTTGGATAATGCTCCCACACCTGATTTGGTGTTTAGTTCCATTTCAAGTGGTTTGTCTCCTTCGCCTACTCCTGAACCACAAATACGTAAAGAATTTCCAGAAAATTGGATCTTTTATAATAATGCAAAGTATGAATGTAAAATCAATTATCTTGGTGGTGTGGCCTATCTGACTATTCTTCTATATCTATATGCTTTTATACTGAGATCAGTCATCTGTGTTAGACAAAAGTATTAAAGATCTTAAATTAAAAATAAGGGTAAACGTTTATTAGAGGCAACTGGAAACTATATTTGCTGTGAAAACTCATTTCCTTAAACAGGTTATTTACGTCATTGGAAAATATACGATGATTTTATGCTTGTGGATGGTGTTCCTAGGCAGGGTGCAAGGCCTGGCGTTGGAAGGGGTGGCTCATTTTCAGCTCGCCGTCCATTTGTACCCAAGACTCGCAAAGAATTTCCCAAGATTCGCAAAGAATTTCCTGAAAATTGGATCTTTTCTAATGCTGAAAAGTATGATTAAGTTTATATTAAAAGAGTTTTGTGTTGTCTGCTTTAATCATTCATTAATAGCTTTAACTATTTATTATAGTCTTAACTTTTTATATGTATGCTTAGGTATACGTGTTTTTCATCTTTACCAATTTCCCTTTCCTGAAAATTCGGAGGTACAAAACAATATAATATCTCCAAGAACTTTCGTGGGAACTAAGCCTATAAGACGTACACCAGTTCGTAAAGAATTTCCGGAAAACTGGATGTTTTTGAGTACAGAAAAGTATGCTTATTACATCGATGTTATTAATTGGTCCTGTGTTTTAATAACTTGTTACCACATATCCACGCACTACTACTAAATCGACAATTTGGTAAACTAACATTAGAATATGCATTTTAGCTCCGTATGTTTTAGCTGATTCCAATTATGATTCGTTGGAAATTACTGTTGAGGAATCAGAGGACGTAACAGATTCGGAGACAGTTGCACATGATAGTGACTCCGAAAAACCAATCCCAATGGTAATGATACGTAAAAACTTTGCCGATGTGTGGATATGGCAATCAATTGATGGGAGGTGGGTGAATGGAAATTGAACCAAGCATGATTGTTGCATTTATATAGCTTGCATAACTATTTTTGTAATCATGATACTTTCTCTGTTCGCTATTCAACTTTCTAATGTCTTTTTGCTTGATTCTTTTCTATATTTCAAAATTATCCAAAAGAAAGAATTCCCAAATCAAAGAAAGGGAATCAATAGGAAACCAAAAATTAGATCTAATCAAATCGCCTGAGTTGTTAACAAATCTATAGAATTTTTGGAAACTTTACTTAACAAATTTTAAGTACATTTAAAACTAATCAACTGATTTCTATATGCAGATGATTTTATGTATTATGATGCGACACTTGATAGTATCTCATATACTGAGCTGGTGGATTTTAGATTGGAGGAAGAATTCTCAACAATGGCAGCATCCTTTGAATCTGAATTTTCTACACCTACTCCGCCTATTGATACAGTACCTTTAATACGTACAGAATTTCCGGAAAATTGGATCTTTTATGATGCAGAAATGTATGAGTGTAAAAAACAATAATTTTGTTATTTCTTTAAAAGGGTCTAGCTATCTATCTGTCCATCTATCTCTATATATATGTTTATGTAAATAGGTGATGGCAAATCAACATAGAATCATCGACTAACTGAGGCAGTTTTCATATTTTGTAAAATTTTGAAGAGTAAATTAAGTTTAAGCTTCATTTTGTCACCATTATTAACCAATCTCGTATTTCCCCAAACACAGATGACATCTTCTTCATTCAAAACTTTGGATTTGGTAATATGCCAATGCCTATATATGCATTGCAATCGGTAGGTTTGCCAGGACCTCCAATGTTAGCCAGTGCGTCGGCTGGTGTCTCGTTCTCAAGCTCCGCTCAAATTGTACCTCAAATACGTAAAGAATTTCCAGAAAATTGGATTTTTTATAATGCTGAAAAGTATGATACAATTTTTGAACTAAATTTATAATTTGATTTTTTGTTGGGTTTTGGAAATTGTTAATGTCTGCTTTAGTTATAAAATCTCTGCTTAATTTTTTTTATCATACCTTCAAATATCATCTACATTAATAATATTTGGCAAACTAATTGGCAGAACGGATTAATTATATTACCTTTCGAGTTTTTCGCAAGCTTTTTGAGTCCAAAAATGAAAGAAAATTTTGCAAAAAATCATTAGTTTTCAAAGAAGGACTAATTGGTAGGAGAATGTGGTAAAGAATTAGGTTTTAAATGGGTGGTAATCAGATATCAATATTTTAAACAACATGTAAATAACAATATTTTAAATGACAACCCCTTGGCACACCCCTTATAAACACCTTAATAGCCTAGCGCTCGGCTGGTCTCTACACACCTATACAAAGCAATAAATTAATTTAAGAGTCCCTGGTTCAAAATAAGTATTGCTACCAAATGAAATAAATGATACTAAATTGTTAAACAAAACAAACTGGCAAGTATGAAGCTTCATCTTAGCACTCTGCTAGGAGAGCGTCTTAACCCTCCCCTTGATTCGTTCGCCTTTGACAATCCTTATGCAAACAAACCTTACTTTACCCCCCCAAAGAGCCTGATTTAGTATTTCTTTTCAAACACATTATATTCTTAAAGATTTCGTATTCCTTGATTCAAACTCCCATTTTAAAGTCTCAATCGGGACACACTGATGACAGTATGGTTTTAAAATAATTCCAAAAAAATATAAGTTTTTTATTTTTGTTTTTTTTAGTTATAGATTTTGATCGGCCCCGTGTCCCCCCTTTCTCCATATTTTCGCACTTTTTTTTTTCCTTTTTTTTTATGTAGTGTAAGTACCAAATATAGGTATCCGTTCCGCTACCAACTCGTCGATAGCCCGCAAAACGGCCTGGTTTCCCTATCGGCCCCAGTTAACTGTTCTACGTAAGTGCGCGCAACCTTTCAAAGGGCTATATCTTCGAAACTATTTCGAATTTTTGAATCTTGATTTTTGAATATCTAGCTACATATGCAAAAAACAATTTTCCCAGTGTCCCCCTTAAGGATTTCGGGTGATTCGATGGATTTAGTCAATTTTAAAGTTTTTACCGACACGTAACTTCAAAAAACGAAAAATACTTTTCCCCAATAAGAGAATGACAAGTTAAGCACGTGAACAGAAAGACAATTTAAATGATGTTGAATTTGAATCTACATCAACGCCGACAGTCCCTGAGGTGATTCGCGGCCCTTTAAACCAAATGGCTCACCTCCCACCAGCCTTATTTCCGAAGCTTGCACCTGTTAAAATTACCAGATATGTTAATTATGCTCTTTAAAGTCAAAGATTTTATTGTAGAACTGTACATATTTTGTTCCTTACTTAGATAATTTCATATTTCAACGTTTTACCGGAGCGCCGTTAGGATGGAATGGAATAATCACAACCACTTTCCGTCCCCTACCAGTATTCAGTACTAGCATCCGTCCAGATACCACCATAGCTGCTCCACAAATTCGTAAAGAATTTCCTGAAACTTGGATATTTGCAAATAGCTCTATGTAAATTTTTTTATTATTTCTCTGTGATGGTGACTAACACATGCTTAAGGCTGAAAACTCAAACTGTTTGTCCATTATCGTCATTTTGAATGCGTTTGTATTATAAGATCCATTATGAAAGGCAGTGGGCATAGGCATATTATAAAGAAATCCAAATCAACTTCTCGAAAAATAGAAAATTTGAGATGTTGTACAATAGAATTATACAAAAAATTATAATTCCAAGAAGTAACCCGATTAGCCAGCTTGAGGGAAGATATACACCTTGACTTTTGAAAAAATCGATTTTTTTTTCATTTTCTTTAAGTTTAAGGTCCTAAGAACACCTGGTGAAAACGGCAAGGTCATTTCTTGATAAATAAGCGAGTTACAGCCGAAAACGTAAACTGGTCGGCGCTGACCCGACAGTCATTCCTCAATTTTCAAACGTGTTTTTCTCGAAACCACGTTTTTCAACTCGGTACCCAAAATTTCTCCAAAACCAATGAACCGACAGCCTGTAAACTGGTTGTGCTTTATTCTATGCACTAGATATCAGAAGATTTTTTTTCCTTCCTTTTCGACTCTCTACTCGTGTTTACTCGTACGTACTCTGCTGGTTGATGGCGAGTTTCGACAAGCCTCTTATGCAATTGTTGTTGTGTTCTGAAAACTTCAAACAAAAACATGCCACAAGAAGGAAAGAGAAAGCGTATTGTGTACAAGCGTTGATCGTAACAGATCGCAGCAGATCTTTGACTTCGGCAACAAGTACTCTCGGTGATTCGCGGCCGAAGCTAGGAGTAATCGCGAGTATTTGTACCGAACGAACTTTACTCATGACGGCTCGCTGCAGAACTTCTTTGCGTCGACTCGCGGCCGAAGTGCTGAGTCAACTTGAGTATCAGTAAGGGCAATACTCGAGTTTGACAAGCCTTGAGCGCTGAGCGATTGTACTCGTGGCGGCTCGTTGCAGTTTTCTGGTGTATACTTTCATTTAGTTTAAGCTCCGATCCGAAATTTAATATAGTTTTCCTACAAAAAAATTTAAAAAATAACCTTTGTTTGGCCTTCTAGGTGTATGTATATCTCCCCTTAAAGCATCAGATTTATAGCAGCCTTAATCGGTGGTGTTTCGGAAATCTCTAGAGATTTTTGTTTCAAGTTTTGAGATTCGAATTGTATTTTAAACGGTATAGGATTTGATTTACATTCTAGTAAATTAACTCATTTGACACTACAAATAAAAGGCACCCATTTTTGTTTAGATAAAAATCTCTAGAAATTTCCAAGGCACCCATGAATAGCTTTAAAACTAAGAGCATAGCAGAAAAATATTCAAAACGTTTCCTTTTATATACCCGGTTAAAATATTCCAAGTAAATAACATGATAAGTATGCATGTATATAAAAAATTATCAGAAATATCATTATAACAGTTCCCTGAGAGCATAAACTAACGCAATACGAGTTCCAACTTTGTTCAAAAAGCTATAGAAACTGCTCTCCATGCTTTTGTTTAATTAAATTATAATAAGTTAATTACAATTTTGATAAATGATTTGCATTCCTTTGTAAAGTTTCTCCTGGCTCTGGAATGGTTTATACTTATGTTCTGTTCTAACTGTGCTTACGGCCTTCTTATATACTTAGGTGGGCGTAGATTCCCCATTTACCCACGTTTCCCCGGCATCCCAGGGCCTCCTGTCTGGAACGCTATGCCTATGACAACTGCTTTTAGAGGTCCACTACCTCTTAGTCTTTCTGGGGGACGTCCACCACCATTTTCGCCACGTGTGGATAGCAGACCCATAGCAGTTCCGCAAATTCGTAAAGAGTTCCCAGAGACTTGGATATTTGCAAATAGTGCTACGTAAATTATTTTTAACATTCTCTCTGCTTCTGCTTAAATTAACATTGGTGTTGGACTAACTTAATTTAAGGCTTAACATTTCACTTGTTTTATTTTCTAATTTTTTTGGTTAATTTCTAAGATAGAGTAATTTAGTCTAGTAGTATATACTAAAATCGATCCAGACTTAAATTAGGTATTTCTCATGCTAATTGGAGGTACAAAGCTTAGCGAAAACAGTCTCTAACCAAATCATTCTTAAAACTAAATAGGAATCCGTAAGCCCTGCACATTGATATTTGATGCCCTAAATATGAAACGAAATTTCATTAATATTTTAATAAATGCGAACTTTAATCAGTTAGTCTAGTTTTAAGTTTTATTTAGAGATCATTTTCTAATTTCATCTTAAACTTTATTGCAAAATAATTTATATCATCAATAACCTAACATATTCTTGCAACTCATATTTAACATAAAATAAATTATAAATAAGAGTTGGTATAAATTAAGCTGTATTTCCACTTGTCTGACATCTCAAGGGATATATTCGACAAACTTTACATTCAATCTGAGAAGCACAAAAATATAAGAAAAGCTGAATAAGAGACAGCGGCTAGTGTGCGCTGTGCAAGAGGTCGTAGGTTCGATCCCGCCTCGGAACATCTAATGAAAAGTTTTTTCTTTGAATAAACTTTACACCCGGTCACCCCTCTCTGCTGTTGGCGCCAGCTTTGTAGTAGTTAGCCATGCAAAAGCTTCTCAAACTGCCGTTAGGATTCGGCGTTAAACTGTAGGTCCCTTTCTCTTGTGCGAAAATTAGAAGCGCACAAGCCAAGAGATTAAGAGAGGCTCGGCTTTGGCCCTTTGGGTCTGTGTAGACTTTCGAATAAGAAAAATAAATCTTTTGAACTTCTACGGCATTTCGGACTATTCGAAAGACTTACAAACCAAACTGCGTTGAGTTCATTTCTTAACATTTTAAGCCGGTATAACAACCAAATTGGAGCTATCTGGCATGATCCGTGTTTCATTTAAGTGAATTTGAATTTTGGTACATTCAGCATTTTCTGGTGAATAATATGTATATTTGATTCAAGAAACACTTGACCATATTAGAGCTCGAAAAATTTAGTTGAAAGTGAAAACTGACACCGGCGTGTAGGGGTGGTTCGCTGTAGTGGTTCATGGGAGTTTTAAACCGCCGGTTCGGGTTATAACATGGGTTTTTGAACATGTTTTCGGTTCGGTTCAGTGGGTGACTCTCAGTCTTATCTTGAATTTTATTATTATTTGTGTAGTTTTCTTGGTAAAAACTATAGAAGTGCTCGTGCTTAAATTTTCTTTAACGATTTAACAATTAAAATTTTCTTACGCACGATTCAATAATTTTATAATTTTCATATTTGATTTTCAGCGTTTTTTGTCACCCAAGATTCATGCAAGATTTAGGGACCCCTCACGAATGCTCACGCACGATAAAAGTGGCAAAAGTCAAAGTGTGTGTTAGCCGGCTTAAGGTCAAGAACTGATTATAATTCAATAATCAAGTGAAACCAACAAAGATTACATATAAACAGCAGACAGAACTGTTTCGACAGCCTCCCGGCAACATCTGATCAGTAAGCTTGAATGCTGTCACACCAGTGTCGTACGCAGGGGGTGTTAAAATTCCCTACCTTGGAAAAATCCTGACTACGCCACTGACCCGAATGGAATGAGCAATGGGAAATAAAGAATACTGATAGAGATATTAAGAAGACAGACGACAATAGCAGGAGATGGTCAATATCAGATGTCTTGGGAACACTTAAACCAATAGATTTTTGTCTTTAAGAAAGTTAAAAAAGCTTTACAGCGCTAGAACGATGCCATACTTTTTAATTAGATGATTTTCCATAAACTTTTTTTTTAATTTATTAAAATCTAAGACTTAATGTTAACAAACTTATCTTAAGTAAGGTTGAGATCTTATAAAATACACTAAGAAATATATGACGTTTGGAAATGATCACCAAGGGCCGTTGGCGTACGCAGGATCTTTTTAAAGATATAGGATGGCGGGGGAGGTTTTTACAAAATTTTTCTTTAATGTTCGTATCCAGCACTCCGGAATTTTTGATTTTGTCACAATACTTTACATAAATAGAAACACTTTCAACGAGCTCATGACACAAAGCAAAGCAAAGTGTTCCTATTAATATAAAGTACTAGCTTATACCCGCGACTTTCTCCAAAAATTGCAAGACTCTTAATCTCATTATCTTTTGAGAACGCTAAAATTTTGTTGAGATCGTTATCGCATCGTTATAGTTATCGCTATGATTTTTACGCAACATTTTAAACTAAACAAACAATTTTTAGGTCCAAGGTGAATATCCAGGTGCCACCCCAAAGTCAACCTCCAGGTCAACCACACATCAAAAATTACACCTTTCAATTACAGGTCCAACTCCGGTCCACCTCTAGTCAACCTCCAGAACCGAATTCCAAGTCGGTCCGGCTTCAGGTCCAGGTCTTCGAACTAATCGAATTTCCCAGAAATTTTCCTATATCAAGTTGATTTGCGTGTACTTTTGAAAATCAGTTTCAAGTCTAATCGGCTGATAAAGAAATTATCATACAAACTCTTCCGACGCTGTACATCTTTCCGACCCTCTGACGAATTTTCCACCGGGTTCGGATAATCGCATCTGAATTTATTTCACTTATGATCCTTACAAACCGAATTTCAAGTCAATCGGATGAAAAAAATTTTTGCATATCGAATTTCCCGAGAATTTTCCTTGTGGGCGGATTTTAAACGTTAATCGGGAACACTGACGTGTCCGAATTACAATGACCGTAGACTCTACGATAGTGCTGCCTGATAGTTTTACAGTCAAAAATGTGGCAGCACTATGTAATTTTTATCGATAGCTAACGGAATATGGACCCGCGCTTAAAATATTGCATAAACTTTTGTTGCATGTACCAAACATAAGGGTAATTGTTCCAACTTTGCAGCTCTTTTCTTTTATAAAATGCCTAGTCGAAAATTTGTATTTTTCCGTGTAAATAGCCTCCCAAAAATACACAAAACGATCTTTCTACGGTAATTATTGGGCGCATTCAGCAGATAAATCCGATTTACGATTACTGATTTTACCTGCTGAATACAGTGATTGCCGATTGCGACTGACAAATTTGATAATCATGATTGGTGAGACCGTTTATCGACTGTACGGCCAACTATTAACCCCAAAACTGAAAAGGAACTGACAAACTTACAGCGTTAAAAGCCCTCAAAAACTGTGAGAATAATTATTTGACCAAATCAGTGTTGCCAAAACATGAGGTTCAAAAGTTGCTAGATTTTCAAAAAAAAATTGCTAGAAATAGCTAAAAATAAAAAAAAATTCCTAAAATAAATAGCTAAAAATAAATACTTAAAAAACTGTTGTTTCTGGACTTAAGTCCAACAGATACTTGTAAAATATTAATTTGTAATGAGTTTCGAATACAAAAATACGTTAAATTAGGTCTGCAAACCTCCATTATAAGGGATCCAAGAGCTGATAAATTTGCGCAAAAAAATTGCTAGAAATAGCTAAAAATTGAAAAATAGTGTTTTTGAATTTATAGTTTGTATTCAAGGAATTATTTTGGAATTTTTTGAGAACAGGTTTTAATACTTGACAATTACCAAAATTTCTTTTCAAGGTGCTAAGACTAGCAAACTCTTCAAAAAGGACAGAGTCCAGCAATGAACTCACAATATCTCTTTTTGTTTAGGTACAACGAAAGCTGAAAGGCCAAAAAAATACTGATCTCAGTACTGAGAATTATGTACTGAAACCTAGTGACTTCGTCCATATCAGCAATATTTGATTTTTTTTGCTCATTATAATTTCTTCGAAAGAATATAAAGACTGAAGACACCCTAAATGTTTTCATTGCACTATCACTACTTTGGATAGAACCCTTCAGGGGGCTAAGTACCGAATCAGTACTGAAATTAGCGCTGATTTAAAAAGTTGGTACTAAAAACATGGCTCCACTTACTTGCTCTTCGGTCATGAATCTAGTACAGGCAATGCTTTTTAGGCATAAAGTGAAGTACTAAATCTCATGAATCTCTACCGAAATCACACATGAACTAATGGAATTTCTAATGATTATGCCTTAAATTATATAATTATCACTCCGAAATTCACTTCTGAGACTTTTTACTCAGTTGAAGTTCTATAGCAAAGGTTCCATACCAATTTAATAGGCGTTATTTCGCACTTCGACTTAAAAATTTCAAAATTGTTAGAAATAGCTAAACATAATTTTAAAGTTGCTAGATTTATAGCTAATAGCATTTCCAAAAATTTATAAGCATTTCCACTTTCAAAAAATGCTAGATCTAGCAACTAAACTGGCAAAAATGGCAACACTGGACCAAATTAAATAAGCCAGAGAACTACCTAAACTAAGCAATCAGTGTCATTCAGCAGAGAATCATCAGAAATTGCAAGTCGTAAATCAGTAATCGTAAATCGGATTTATCTGCTGAATACGCCCATTGTTGTTACTTGAAGCCACAAAGCTCTTCCAAGTGGCTCTGATTCTATGGCATTTGCAACTATTCAAATTCCCTTTAAATGGCGATAAATCAGATTTTTCAAAAGCATTTCACCCTCACTAGCCAGATTTTGTATTATATCTACAACCATCTGCATTTCCGGAATCAAAGTAAACAAAGTAAGCGATTTGACGATTTGTTTGCGACTATTTGCGACCGTTTGTTCTATGTAAAACCCCAAAAGGTTGCAGCCCCAAGACCGCAGTGTTAAAATGGATATTAATGTAAAGAAAAAGAACTCATGAAAGTAAAATAAAGAGTTTCATAAATATTTGCTTAGAAATGGAAGGGAAAACACGAGTGCCAAAAATTTGACTACAGTCTTCATTGTGATTTTGTGCTGCACTGTCGCGCGTGTGCTCGATGGTCACCTGCATCTAAACCAGAGGCAGGCAAAAAATACATTTACATTTTTGCATTGGTGTGTGTGAGACCAGCACATAAATTGCTCTCAATTTCAGTAGCAACGACTGCGTTGCGGCGTAGGAAAGCAAGCAACGCAGCGGCGCTTGTACAGCTTATACTATGTGTGCCAGAGCAGCGCTGCTTAGAGAATTTTTGTATGCACACGAGATAGGAATGTGCCTGTCCCTGATCTAAACGCTTCCTTTGTTGCAAGTGCGTCCCAAATTCATACATAAATAATTTTTTTTTTGTTTTATTTTCTGGGCCCTTTAAGTGAAAGCAAACTGTTCTTGAAACTAGTTCAAACCGTTCATAAAGTGAGCACATGGGAAATTTTCGTGTAAAGAATAATTAACTAAGAGATTAACTTTAATTTTTTCTTCTGCTTATGTGCTTAGGGTGGCCCCGTCTAATGTATTGGCCTCGTACTCGCCTAAGCAGACCGCACACAGTGTTTTCATCATCATTTCAATTGCGGGGGCAAGCCTATGCGAGTTCTAATGTACCAGTATTCTACAAAAATGAACCAAGCCATAGCAGGCTCTCAAATTATCCACCTGCCGCTCCAACAGCAGTTTCACAAATTCGTAAAGAATTTCCGGAAACTTGGATATATGCAAATAGTGCCAAGTAAATCCTATAACCTATAAAATGTTGTCTGCTTTTGTGGTTCGTTTCATAATTAACACAAAAATCTATATTTTTTTTTTCTAATTTAAGTTTTAAAATTGGGAAATCCGGAGCCAGGTATAATACCTATAATGAAAGTCAGTGGGAATAGGAATAAGAAACCAACTGAGACAGACAGAGCTAACAATATTTTGAGCATACGTCAAGATTTTGTTGAAACTTGGATATTTGAAGGAGATGATTTGATCAAAATGTAATGCAAAAATGTAAACTAACAATTTGTTTCCAAATTTTCTTTACTAATAAAAAGTTAACTAACAAATTGTAAAACTATAGCTAACCTAATTCATTAAAACTAACTTTCACTTAACCCATGGTGTCTTCGTCTTGCTTAATGTGTGCTAAAATGTTGAAACTTTACCTAAGTAAATAGAAAGACTAATCACATGTATCTTTATACCGTATAGCGTTGATGGCGAAGGCTGGCTGAATATGACCAAGAAGATACCCGATACCATTACCTCTTGGGTGGTAACCGGTTTCTCACTCAATCCCAAATCGGGTATTGCTCTTACACAGAATCCCAGCAAGATACGTGTTTTCCAGCCCTTCTTTATCTCCACCAATTTGCCGTATTCCGTCAAGCGAGGTAAGTAACTGAAAAATGAAATCTTGTTAAATCATTTAAGTTATGTTCCCAACAGGTGAAGTCATCGCCATACCCGTCATCATCTTCAACTATATGGACAAAACCCTGGAGGCTGAAGTGGTCATGGATAACTCTGATAAGGAATACGAATTCACCGAGGCCACCAATGAGATTGAAGAGAAATCCATTGATGAAGTTCGCCGTGTGAAACGTCTGACCATACCCTCAAATAGCGGTCAGAGTGTTTCCTTTATGATACGTCCCAAGCATGTGGGCACCACCACCCTTAAGATTACCGCCACTTCTCCACTTGCCGGCGATACCATACATCAAAAACTGAAGGTCGAACCTGAAGGAGTTACCCAGTTTGAGAATCGTGCCGTTTTTGTCAATCTACCCGAACAATCTGAAATGAGTGAGGCTTTGCAAGTGGATATACCCTCTACCGCAGTGCAAGATTCCGAGTTTATAGAATTCTCCGTAGTGGGAGATCTATTGGGACCCACATTGAAGAACTTGGATAATTTGGTGCGCATGCCCTATGGTTGTGGTGAACAGAATATGGTCAACTTTGTGCCAAATATATTGGTGTTGAAATACTTGGAGGTCACCAACCGCAAGATGCCCAGTGTGGAGGCCAAGGCCAAGAAGTTTTTGGAAATTGGCTATCAACGTGAATTGACCTATAAACACGATGATGGCTCTTACAGTGCTTTCGGCAAATCAGATCCAGCTGGCAGTACCTGGCTAACGGCTTATGTTATGCGCTCCTTCCATCAGGCTAAGAAATATACCGATATTGATCCGAAAATTGTGACAGCGGGATTGGACTTTTTGGCATCTAAACAGAAGGCAGATGGTGAATTCCCCGAAGTGGGTAAACTTTTTGATAATGCCAATCAGAATGCATTGGGTCTGACGTCGTTTGTGCTGTTGGCGTTCTTTGAGAATGAAGTGAGTATTCTAAGTTCAAGTAAAAAATTTAATATTATGAGCTTTTTTTAAACAAGTTTTGATTGTTGGAAAAGTTAAGCAAAGCTTTTAGAAATCAATGTAGGCAGTTTAGAATGAAACCTGCCCCAAATCATATATTTCTCCTGGGATGGGTACTTTGTTCTATATCAGAAAAGCTAAAGCCCGGCGAAGGCTGGCTGAAGATCTCCTATTCTCCCGTCTACATTTGTCATTGATCAAGTCCTCATAATAAACTAATTGTCCCTGCAATCTTTGAGATCATTCGACTTTTTACGATACCATTCGAAACTTTTTTTTTTTTTATATTAACAAAAGGGCAAATTTATATAACGAACAGAGCAATTTTCAATTAATTTTTCCGCTCCGTAGCATAAATTAATTTTAGCTCGTTACTGCAAGCATCTTTCCTAAAATTTAGGAAATTATTTTCTTGTTTTTTAGGTAAAGACGAGTGCATCGTTTTTTCTTATTTTTTTGGTAAAGACGAGTGCATCGTTTTTTTTGCCTACTTTTAGGTAAGGACGAGTGCATCGATTTTTCTTATTTTAAGGAAATTTTTTTCTCAATTTTAGGGCTTTATATTTTAATGGTTAGTGTTTTTTAAAATTCAGGTTAAAAATTTCACCAATTTAGGAAAATTTTCTTAAATTAAGGGCAAATCCATTTTATGGCGAAATTTTCTTAAGGGGGGAACACACTTTGCGATGAGCAAAAGTAGATGGTTTTTAAAAAAATTCCAGAAAAAAAAGTATAAGAGATTTTTTATTTTTGTTTTTTTTTTATTAAATAGTTAATGAATGAAAGGAAAATACAAATTTTTTTTTTTTGTCAATATGAGGGCCGTTCTGAAAGTTATCGGCCTCCGAAAAATGATGAATAAAAAAAGGTGCCCACATGGTGACCATAGTTGCAGCACTTGGGATGATCTGAAAAAAAAGAAAAATGCGGTTATGTTTAGAACTAATGTGGCTATCGTTCGGCCCTCCGAAAAAAATTGAAAATTTTGTGACGAAATGGCGGACATTTGAAAACAAAAAATTTTTTTGGCCTTTTTTTTGTAGTGTAGTGTAAAAAAAGTACACTTAAAATATAGGTATCCAAAAGTTGGAGGGCCGAACGATAGCGACGACAATTCTGCGTCGTATAAGCCCTTCCGGAGCAAAATCGGTCCACTGGTTTCCTCTGAATCGTGGTCACCAGTTTGAAAAACGTGGTTTCGAGATAAACGCGTTTAAAGTTTGCAGTTGCTAGGAAAATTGGGTCACCTTGGGTCATTAAAAGCGCTGTATCTTCTAAACTATTTCGAATTTTTGAAAATCCTTTTAGGGGGATATTTTTGAATATCCAAGCTACAAAAATATGCAAAAAAAAAGTCGAAAATTTTTTTTCCGCAAAGTGTTTTCCCCCTTAAATCTAATAAAAAATTTTCTGAGTGTAAAGAGGTTTCTAGAGTAAATTGCATGAAATGCTCGAATCCAAATATTATGGGATCAACCAAAGAGAAACTTCTTCCAGCGCGACACTAGCCTTTTTTTTTTGAAGATTTGGCTAAAAGTTCTTATAGAGCCTGCAGTAAGAGCGTATCATCAAAAGTTCTTGCTGCTTTCCCAGCTACGCAGGGACGCTTTGTTAAGCTTACCTTATCTTATTTGTAACTTTCTTTCACGCCCTTTGATTTTGCTACCCGCTACGAAGAGCAGATCACCATATCGCGATTTGGTCTCGCATTTGGTCCACCATGTACTATCAGTCCGATTAATGAGGAAGAGATCAAAGAACAGATAAAGCGATTAAAGCCTTGAAAAGTCCCTGGATTGGATGCTGTTGACGGAAAGGTAGTCAAATCTCACCCAAATGAGGTAATTTCCTTATTATGTCGGCTGTTTAACGCTGTTTTGGAAGTTGGTCATTTTCCAAGCCCTTGGAAACGTGCCCTGGTGGTCATGGTACCGAAAAAGGACAAGGCCCCACATAATGTAGACTCTTATCGCCCTATTAGCCTCCTGCCTACCTTCTCTAAGATTTTTGTGCGACTTCTTCTAGCAAGGCTTTTGACAATTGACTCTTTAGAGAGTGCGCTTCCAGATCACCAGTTTGGATTTCGCAGCCGTCACAGTGCAGTAGAACAGTTTCACAGAGTAGTTAATCATATCCTCGTTGCCTTTGAGAAAAAGAAATACTTTTCGGCAGTATTTTTAGATGTGTGCCAAGCCTTCGAAAGAGTTTGGCATGAGGGTGTGATTTATTAATTGAAGCCGCTAATCTCGGAGTGTCTGTGGAGACTTATTGACTCTTTTTTGACGGACAGAGCTTTGTTACGATCCTTGTTACGTCCTATTCGAGCTGGTGTCCCGCAAGGAAGTGTTCTTGGCCCTGTTTTGTACACAGTGTATACTGCTGATCTTCCATATCTTGATATCTAAGGTGCACTTACTGCCACCTATGCCGATGACACTGTCTTTTTGGCTTCAAACAACAGTCACAGATCTGCCTCTAGAAAAGCTCAGGAATTTCTCGACGAATTTGAATGTTGGGCCTCACGATGGAATATATGTAGGTGTTAATGTGGAGAAGACGCAGCATGCACTTACTTGGACAGCCTCGACTCACTTTGACGGAGCTACCCATAAGAACAGCATAACGTATCATGGTGTTACACTGAACAGGAGGCTCACTTGGAGACCCCACGTTAACCGGGTGTGTGGCTCTGCCCGTTTAAAACTCCGGAAGATGGATACAAAACTTCGGCCGAGCCGAAGTTAACTTTCCCCTAATTTTTATAAGTAACTTTGAAAATAAGTTTGAGGTAATTGCTGGAAACTTAATTTCAACTCATTCAACCTTTACCATCGAATTTCCACCAAAGGTGGAGAATTTTCCGGAAAATTGATATGCAGTGATTTTGGGCCAGTTTGGAAAAAAATTTAAAAAAATTGCTTACAACATTTTATTTCTAATTTTCCACATTTCCCGACAGAAACTTCTGTGATCTTATGGTTTGGGTGGGGGCGGTCAGTCAGTCAGGTGGAACAGTTTTATACATATAGATGTTCTGACTAAAGGCCCTCTTCTGGTCTAGAAATATTTTTTTCGATTTCTTTTTCATTTATTTTATAGCTTAGACTAACTAATACCCTCTGCAAGGGTATACACCCAGAGAAATAGTCCGTTCTTAATGTACCGAAAACGTGTCTTTTCGTTCTCAATAGTAGGGTAATACTGTTTTTCTTGAACTGAGAACGACGGTCTTAATAAAAGAACGCTTTTTTGAGACCGATTTTCTAATTTGAGTGTTTTGCTTTAAGAACGAATGGTGACTGATCTCGTTAGTCCTGAAAAAACAAATTTTTTAAACACAATTTTTTTAAAGGAGGAATTTTTGGTTGATGATTTTTGGTTTGGATGAGAGAGGGAGCAGAAGAAACAAGCGGCCATATTGGCTTTTTATAAATCATAAAAATTTAGTCTTTACCTTGTCTGGGACTAGAACCGGGACCGGCAACTGAAAAAGACGAAGTATGCACTGACCACGGTCATCTCGATTTGTAGCTGCCTACTAAAGAGTCACTGAACATTGAGCAGTGGGATTTTGGCAACGGTCAATTAGAATGCCCTGTAGCATAGTGGGTAGGACATTATTTTCAGCGCCGTGGTCAAACTGTGGTATATTTTTTTTTTTTTTTTTTTTTTTTTTTTGTTCTCTTCACTTTACTTTTATAAACGTTCATTATTTTGTTGTTAGCGATCATCATCATGTCGGACTCGTGGGTCATTTTTTAGACCCAAACTGAGAACGGGCTTTCTTAATTTGTTCGTCGATCTAGAACGTTTGGTATACTTTTAAGAACGTGGTCTTTTTTTAAAAAAGAAAAAACAAAAAATTGGTGGGGGAAAAGAAAAATGGGGCTGCCTTTCAGAACGCCATTTTTTTTTGGGTTTTCTTCCCTTCGATTTGTTCTTGATATACCTTTCAGTCATGTCATAACTATTTGTCAGACTGTAACTATTCCCTGAACATTCTTGCATATAAACCGGAATCTTCTTTTAAACTTCTAGTCTAGTAAAGTCTCAAATCTGTATCAAAATATTAACCACCTTCTCCTTTTTCTTCTTAGGAATTGATACCCAAATACCAGCAAACCATAGACAAGGCCGTCCAATATGTGGCCCGAGAGGTGGACCAGACCAATGATCAATATTCTTTGGCCATTGCGGCGGTTGCCTTGCAATTGGCCAAACATCCACAAGCTGAGAAAGTTCTGGCCAAGCTAAATACGCTGGCCAAGCAGGAGAATGGACGTAAATGGTGGTCCAAGGCCACGGCCACACCTAGCAGTGAACGTCTGGTATACTGGCATCCTCGCAGCAATGATGTGGAGATTACCTCCTATGTTTTATTGGCGCTCCTCGAAAAGGATGTGGCCGAATCTGCATTGCCTGTGATCAAGTGGCTGATTGCCCAGCGTAACAGTAACGGTGGTTTTGCCTCCACCCAGGACACTGTCATCGGTTTGCAGGCACTGACTAAGTTTGCCGCTAAAACCGGTTCGGGAACTGGTACTATTGACATTGAATTTGTGCCCTCTGGTGGCTCAAAGGATACGATTAAAGTAAATCCTGAAAATGCTTTGGTATTGCAAACACATGTCTTACCCAAAACCACGCGTAAGGTAGACTTTACCGCCAAGGGCAAGGGTTCGGCCATGGTGCAACTTTCGTATCGCTACAATCTGGCTGAAAAGGATAAGAAACCGAGCTTTAAAGTCACTCCCACGGTTAAGGACACACCCAAGCAACAGCTTATAGTGGAAGTATGCGCCGAGTATGTACCCCTGGAGGAAAGTGATAAGACCAAGGACTCGAATATGGCCGTCATGGAAATTGCCTTGCCCTCCGGTTATGTGGGTGATAAGGACAGCTTTGGCAAAATCGAGTCGGTGGATCGAGTGAAGCGCATTGAAACCAAAAACTCGGACTCCACTGTGATTGTTTACTTCGATAGCTTGACCCCGGGAGATGTCAAGTGTTTGCCCGTGGAGGCAACCAAGGCTCATGCGGTGGCCAAACAAAAACCAGCTGCTGTCTCCCTCTATGACTACTATGATACTGAACGTCGCGCCACGGAGTACTATGAAGTGAAGTCTTCGCTGTGTGACATCTGCGAGGGTGCCGACTGTGGTGAAGGCTGCAAAAAGGAATAGGAATTATATAAGAATTCATTTCTACTTTTTTTCAATAAATATCAACAAACGAATATTACACATTAAATTGTAGAATGTCTTGAGATTTTATTTCAAAAGGACATATTTGAATGTGAACAACTGGAGCCGGCTTTGAATAAAGGGTAACATTTTAAGTCTATAAATCTAAGACTTATAGCCTATTTCCACTATGATCACATATTTCGATATGTACATATTTTTCTAAACAGTTTTTCCTTATGATATGTACATATTTTACTTTTTTTTAAAATTTTTATGGCAGCTGACAATTCAAATTTGAGTTATATGCATTACATCTTTGCACTAAGTTCTATGGAGCTCAAAACCATAAATGAAGTTGCATTTAGTATGAGACAATTTTTTATAATTATTGCTTAAGTACTTTCTCAAATAAAAGTGACAAAAAGACAAACAAATTACAAGTTTGATTTGTGTTTGCCAAATAAAATTAAAGAAAAACTCCGAAAGACTCAAAAATAAATAAAATAAGACAATATAATAGCTTCTATGTTTTTCTTAACATTTTATTTCATAGTTTGAACATATTAGACTAAAATTCTATAGTGGCATTCTTCATGCGCTCCGTAATCTCCAAGCGAGCAGTTGCTTGTCGGTCAAGTACCTCCATCCGCTCTGTTGTGGCAGCCACCATAGCCTTTACAAACGGTGTCATCTCGGCCTTGTCCAGTTTGCGTTTCTTCAGGCATACTGAATTCCCATGTGAGGCCAGTAAGCCACACGAGTCACTTTACCTCAACACAGTTTGAGAAAGAGGATGCACTGACTTTACGGCTCTCATTTTGATAGAGCACCGTCTGAAACACGTTGCGTTTTTAGTTTAGTTTGTATAAAAAAGTCCAATTTTTTTGCAAACATCTTTCCATTCAATTAATTTGGCAACCATCCTTTCAAATAAATGGGTGTCCCGCGACAAAAATTCTCCTCCCACAGATCCATGAGCATGACTTCATGGTAGTCCTTCCAAGACACTGACTTACGTTTTGGAGCCATTTGAAATCAAATTTATTAATATTAAATATAATATTTTGAAACTCGCCCTTACCTTCAATTATCATTTAAAATTTTTGGTTGACTTTTTTGACATCGATAACATCAGGGTTGATTTTTTTGTGACATCAATATAAAATAATCTAGTATTTTATTTTACAACACATATATTAAATATGTACATATTTTTCTATGGAAAAAATGTTACATATTTTTGGATATGTGATAAAATGTGAAAATATGTACATATTTGCTATAGTGGAAATGGGCTATTAGTCTGTGCCCATAACACTAAAAGCCCTCACCCTATCACAATTTTGTCTGAAATCGAAACAAAGTTTTCCATTTTGACTTTGAGGCAGACTCACAAAAACTCTCAACACTTTCAACGTGACGGCAAAAAACAGTTTGGTTACGAACACGACAAAAACAGCGAGTGAAAGACAGTTCCAGTTCTGTTTTTGCTCAATTCTGTTGCTCTCAGAGCAAAGCCCTTTTTTCCTTCCTGTTTCTCCCCTGTCTTTCATTGTCACTTTTGCCGAGAGCAAACTTCCAAACAGTTTTTTTGCGTATGTAAGCGTGACTGTGTGTTGCGCTCGTGTGTGTCTTTGTATAACGAGTGTCACACATCCAAACAGCCTACCAAACGCACAAAACAAAAACAAAACAAAAAACACTTTTTGTAGACACTTGTTGTTTTCTGCTCATTTGCTGACAGTTTTTTAGTGAGCGCTCGCTCAAAAGAGTTGCTGTCGGAGGTTGTCGGATGACCGACTCGAGTGTTTTGCTCAACCGAAAAATCGTAACAAAAAACACATGTGGTGCGTTGGTTTCTGTTTTTCACTTAGGCTGGTAACATTGGAAAAAGTCTTAATCGTTTTTTGCGAGCTATGCTTTGAAGTGATTCATTTTTGAAATTATTACTTTACACTTTTGAATTTAAATGCTGAACTAATGCCCTCTATTATCATTTTCGACCAGACCCTCTTGGATTTGATAAGCTAAGAACCATCCACCACGTTTGCTTTTGAAAAAGCAATGAACTATACAAAGTTATTGAACAAACTTATTACATACCTCTGCGGAGGTTGGAGGTCCGAATCTTTGGACACGATTTGAATAACGCCTTAGCCAAACGCGCCATTACGAATGTTTCATTGAACGCAATTTTTAGCATCTGCCTAATGTCTGAACTTACTTTTTGCAGTATATATACTGCTTCCATTATGCTGCCAAAAAATAAGAACAACTACAAAAAATCTTTAAGTTTTCTATATTTTTGTACTTTAAAGGCGTGCGAATGTCGCGACTCAAATACTGATTAGCTCGCTAGGTTAGCTTAGGTTAGGTGATCGGTTTCTTCTACATTATCTTCAAACAAAAAAAAAATGTCGCTGTCAAAAACTGCCGACTTGAGTAGTGATGACCTGCCAGGGGCAACTTACCAGATATGATTCTGTTAGCGTGTTGTCAATCAAGACGATCTCATTGTGTTTCGCGGCTTGCTGGCGTTCGGTGGTGACTTTTTCCAGAATATTGAATATTTTATATTATTTTTGTGTGATTTCCATAGAAAATAGTATTGAAATTTTTTTTTTTTAAATTTTGGTTGGGTTTTTTCAATTAACGAGACGAAAAATGTCGCAAATTTTGCTAAGCTGCTGTTGTTTATTTTCAATTGGTTTTGGTGATAAAACAAAATAAGATTTTCTAAGACTACTTTCCGGACCTTACTTTTCTTTGGGAGCCATACTATATAGATGTCCGATTTCGACCAAACTTAGTGGAATCATGGAAAAGCATAACAAACTATTAATTACGAAATTTGGAGAAGATCCCATTTAAAACAAAACGATTCTTCTCACTAGAACTTCTATATCGACCAATCATTCGTACTGCAGCTATATGCTAGTGCCATCCGATTTTGACAAAATTTTGTAGATTTGTGTAAGTGTATATAAAATAAGTATATGCCAATGATAAGGACTTTTTATACCCTTGCAGAGGGAATAAAAAAATTGTGCGGTTGTTTGTAACGCATTGAAGGAAGCATCTCCGACCACACAAAGTATATTAAAATTTTTACGGCTGATCCATTAAAGATATGGAATTTCTCCACAAAGCAGATTCTGCGACTCAGCATGGAAAACTTGTGTAGAATCAATATTTTATTTACCATTTGAGCTCCTGTTCTGAGAATATATGCGTTTAGACATTGAGTAAAAACACTTTCTTGACACTTTTTAAAAAGATTTTTTTTCGTTTTTAATTTTTTTAATTCTAAATCTAGATGGATTTGGTTACTTTCTTTTGCAATCTAGTTCTAAGAACCATAAAGAATCAAAATAAATTAAAAACAAAATTTTACCATTTAGAGAAAGCACATTTTTTTGCAAAATAAGTGAAAAATGTGAGTCTTTTTACAGTGTAAAAACACTTTCTTGACATACTGTATATATTCTTGATCAGCATGACGAGCTGAGTTGATTTAGCCCTGTCCGTCTGTCCGTCTGTCCGTCCGTCCGTTTGTCCGTCTGTCAGTTTCTATGCTATCTCCTCAGTCAGTTTTAAAGCTATCCTCACCAAACTTTGCACGAAGTCTTCTGGTACATATACGCTGCACATTTGTCGGAACCGGCCGGATCGGTCGAAAAACTAGCCTTAGTTAGAAAAACTTTTTTGTTTTTAATGGAAACGCCTCCAAAGTACGTATTTCTTAGTTTACTATCCTTTCCCATGATTTCACTAAGGTTAGTAGAAATTGGATGAATATAGCATATAGCTGCCATAGGAACGATCGGTCGAAAAACTAGTTCTAGTGAGAAAAACTTTTTTGTTTTTAATGAAAACGTCCTTTTTGTTGGCATATTCTTAATTTATATACTTTAACACATTTCTACAAAGTTTTATCAAAATCGGATAACTATAGCATATAGCTGCAGTATGAATGATCGGTCGAAAAAGAAGTTCTAGTGGGAAAAACTTTTTAGTTTTAAATGGGATCGCCTCCAAATTTCGTAATTAACAGTGTATTATGCTTTTCCAAGGTTTCACCAAGTTTGGTCGAAGTCAGACGTCTATATAGTATAGATCTCACAGAAAAGTAAGGTCCAAAAAGTAGGCTTAGTTAGAAAAACTTTTTTGTTTTCAATGGAAGCTGCAAGGGTATACAAAACTTCGGCCGAGCCGAAGTTAACTTTCCCCTATTTTTATACCCTTGCAGAGGGTATTATAAAATTGTCCGGATGTTTGTAACGCATTGAAGGAAGCATCTCCGACCACATAAAGTATGTATATTCTTGATCAGCACGACGAGCTGAGTTGATTTAGCCCTGTCCGTCTGTCAAAGTCTTTTGGTACAAATACGCTGTACATTTGTCGAAACCGGCCGTATCGGATGACTATAGCATATAGCTGCCATAGGAACGATCGGTTGAAAAACTAGTCTTAAAGAGAAAAACTTTTTTGTTTTTAATGGAAATGCCTCCAAAGTACGTATTTCTTAGTTTACTATCCCTTCTCCATGATTTCACTAAGCTTGGTCGAAATCGCATGACTATAGCATATAGCTGCCATAGGAACGAACGGTCGAAAAACTAGTTCTAGTGAGAAAAACTTTTTATTTTCAATAGAAACTTCCTTATCATTGGCATTTACTTATTTTATACACTTTTACACAATTCTACAAAGATTAGTCAAAATCGGATGACTGTAGCATATGGCTGCAGTACGAATGATCGGTCGAAAAAGAAGTTCTACTGAAAAAAAACTTTTTTGTTTTAAATGAGATCGGCTCCAAATTTCGTAATTGTTAGTTTGTTATGCTTTTCCATGATTCCACTAAGTTTGGTCAAAATCGGAATCGAAAAGTAAGGTTCGAAAAGTAGTCCTAGAAAAACTTTTTTGTTTTCAATGGAGGGTGCAATGGTATACAAAACTACCTTTTCCCTTATTTTATCTTTTCTGAGATTGAGATTCAGAGGATAATTTTGGAAAACACTGAATTAAGTCGAGTTGATTCCAGAACATCCTACCAAGAACACAGTTTAAAAATTGTGGAAGCTTCAAAAAGTTTAATGAAATCCACATGAAGTCATATCCAATACAGAATAGTATGAGTTTGAACGCACCTAAAAAAATGTATTTCTCACTGAGTTTTTAGGGACTCTGTTTTTTTAATCAAACTTAGTTAGCTCTTATTCCGGAACTTATAAGCGAGGGTAAATATTTAAACGAAGAAATCAAACAAAGTTAAATAAAATATTGTTGAAATATCATGAAGCAAAAAATTCGGATCCAAAGTTTATTATTGGGTCAAGAAATTCGCTTTTGGATTACGAATTTTCAATATCACCGTACTTTTGACATCGCTTATTCTTGGTCCAAGCATAATGTTTT
>JAEIFV010001477.1:0-45666 GCA_018904265.1 Lordiphosa collinella
ATTGATTACGATGAACTGAAGGCAAAACATTTGAGTGGTTTATTGGCTCTTAATAGAACGATAAAACAATATGTAAAAGACTGCACCAAGCCACACACTATGTTATTACCAATGACTGAACACTGCAGCATTTGTTACTGTCATGAAAATTTTCCTCGTGCTGCTTTGCCTGCAGCAGACAGCCTTGCTTGACCAGGCTGGATTTAAAGATGCCCCGAAAATTACAGTGAATCAAAAGCAAGCCAGCAAATTTGTGCTTACATTCATCTGCAGCATGGGGTAAAGACTTGTTTAAATAACAGGTTAAAACACCAACACTATAAAAATCCACCGTCATCAGCATTGATTTCTGTACTGATCGGGCCCACTTCCAAACAACGGCACCCAGACTCTAACAAAATATTTAGCTCAGCCACACAGTCAAAGGCATACAAACAGCTGCACCAGGTGACACAGGTATATAAATGATGTGGGGTCATATGAAAAACACAACACTCGGGCATTGAGAGTCAGGCCCAGATTGACAACGCATTGTGAGAGTATGGTTTTCACCTGTCCATCAGACGACAATGTCCAGCCATGCCACCGAGCATCACTCCTTGGTCACCAATGCCCTATTCCACTCCCCACATTACGCTGGCAAAGCCAGCCAGAGCTATTAGACATGCTGCACTGAGAAAAAACGATTATTTCCTCACTAGATAGATATCTGCTAAGAAATGAAACAGGGCACAAACGTGACAACAGCTGGCAGAAAAAGATAACTACAAGGTCAGAAAAAGAGAACAGAGGCACCAACGAAAAAAATACTTGTTTAGCAAGCAACCATAAATAAATAGATCTGTTTTTACAAGTGTTAATATTTAAAAAAGTTTACCAGACATTTGCATTACTTGAAAATTATCATCATCCAACCACTAATATGTACCAAGAGATAGAACACACATAGCTTTATGGATGACTAAAGGAACAAATGTCACTGTACTCACTTAAAGACCAGAAAACACCATTCTTTCATGCATGAAGTTGATCGGATTTTTATTTGATACAAAGATCGATATCATTACTTTCCTGTACAGACCACAAAATATTAGTTTCACACACAGCTAATTTTCGACCAGGGTCAATTATATTTCATGGACAAATTAATAATCAATGATGTAAATACATTGTCTACAATATACACCAATATGTAACTTCAAATATCGACGAAAATTTACGAAAACAAATGTACGATAGCAAGCATTCTACTGCGGACGGCCAAAATACGACGTCATCATCACATATAGTGTACGTGGACGAGATTTATCGAAACTTCGCACGCCGATGAAGCGTTGTAAAGAATGTTCAATTTCAATGGACTTCCTGAATGTAACAGCATCGTTAGGATTGATTTCGCATGTCCTAACACTTCTTGCGGAGCGGTGACTACTTCATGAACACACACAAAGCAATAATTGTTCTACAGGGAATGTATGCGCATGGCATTTCATCACGTCACTGCCTTTTCAGTTCAGATGATTGCCTGGAAGGCAGATACACTGACAGCTGCATTTATCTAACAACTGGAGAGTTTGGAAACAGCCAGACAAGCATCTTCGTGGTGTCTGGCATAGTGACATCCGTACTTGAGCAGTAAGTTCACTGCAATGCCGCTCCAAAACCAGCAAGTCTACAGAGCCATATTTGGTGGCCCACTGGGTCGACAGTTCAGCTCTTCCAAAGGATGAAATCGAATCTGGAATACTAAAAATAAACAGTTCCTCTGCAAACACTCAAATACATGACGAACCGCAGAAGAAAAAAGATTGGCTCTGTCAGCGTACTGCAAGTAACGTCAGCTGTTGATTGACAAAAACAACGTGCAGACTAAAACGTAGTAATACTAAACACAACAGCAACACTTGCACTGCAGATAATCCAGGTCATTTTATCGGATGAGGCATCGAATATGTACACCAATAACACCGACTTGCAACACAAACAGCGCAGCCCACTGCGCGCGAGATACCAACCAAACTTTTTCACACGTTTCCTGTAAACGACCTGTTTTATCTTCCCCTGTCGATATTCCCAAGCATAAATAAACTACATCTCTTATACGATCTCGCTCTGTGGCGCGTAGCTTCATCACAGTCTCAGCCGCCTCGGAGACTTTCTGGACGGAGTTTCTGTTAAAGTTGAACATTCAGCTGGCAGCCAACAGGTTAAAACTTTATTAACTGTACATGTTTCTCCAGTACTTAAAGAAGCATCTTTCATCAAAATATAATTTATATACTCTAAATAAAGCAATCCCGTTGGGCTTATCTAGTACCTTTCGAGTGAGTAGACCTATAAGAGGATTGGCTGGTTATTGATTTTCTTCGATCTCCTGCATGTACAGGATTTCGTTGCATTTATGATAGTTGTGACAGTTGAGTGGTCGCGCCAGTTGTCTGTCACGGTGGCTTGCCGCATTGCCGGATCAGACGACAGCCAGGTATATTTGACGAACTGGGCCTACATCGACGCATTGAAAGCATTGCCCATCTGATTGCAAGACGTCCAATTAGCCCACAGAGCATAGAATTGGTCACCCGCCATACCCTGAACCCAAATTGATGGCCATGCACAAAATATCATTCCTCACATCAATTTGGGTTCAGAGCAAAGCATGGGACTATTGAGCAAGTCAGACATTCGGACTGCGTTTGAGCACCACGAATACTGCTCTGCAATTTTCTTAGATGTTGCCCAAGCATTTGACCGCGTTTGGTTGGATGGTCTTATATTCAAGATAAGGACAATGCTTCCCCCAAATACTCACAAAGTATTAGAAAGTTACGTCAGTAACAGAGTATTTACAGTTCGTCAAAATGAGTACACAACGGATGATACGGCAATATTAAGCAGATCACGATGTCCAATTAACGCAACAAGTCTGCTGGCAAGCCACCTAGCTAAAGTGGAATTGTGGCTGGCCAACTGGCGCATAAAAATCAATGAGCAAAAAGTGTAAACATGTGACGTTCACACTCAACAGAAGCACCTGTCCCCAGCTATCCTTAAATGCAACCCAGATCCCACAATCAAACGATGTTGTATACCTAGGTGTGCACCTCGATAGAAGGCTCACATGGCGCAAACACAGAGTCGAAAAAGCTTCAAATCAAGCTAAATGCCAATAGCCTTCACTGGCTAATCAACTCCCGTTCCCCTCTTAAACTGGAATATAAAGTCCTACTGTACAAAATTTTCGTATTTTCGAAAGGGTACGCGTTATCCCTGAGTGGCCTCCTTCTATTGGTTCGTCATGGTATTTTAACAGGATTGCTTTTATTTGAGCTATATCGTTTATGTCTATTTTGGTCACCTTTGGGAGTAAGTATACTCGTACTTCCTTTTAAAAAGTACTGGCGAAAACCCATGAAACGAAAATCAAAACCTACCATCTTTTTGTTGATTATATAAGCCGCTTTCGGCACACCGATAAGCTCAAAGTTCTTTGAAGCCCAGTCTACTTTTGGTGTACCAGCAAAGGATGTTCAACATTGCAAGATGACGTTGAGAAGCACACGAAGCTCCGTCAAAATAAGAAAGAACCTCTCCGAGCCTTTCGATACCAGAAGAGGTTTGAGGCTGGGTGACACCTTATCGTGTAACTTCTTTAATCTGCTGATGGAGAATGTACTGCGCCAGTGCCCAAATGCTAACAGATCGGGCACCATCTTTTATAAAGATGTAATGCTATTTGCATATGCCAATGACATTGACATTATCGGCAAATCCGAACGGGAGGTAAACAAGTCGTTTACAGAGATTGAGAAGCAGTCAAAACTCATGGACTTAGCGGTAAATGAGCAAAAGACGAAGTTCCTAGGCGTCTTGGACAATCTGTTGCTATGGGAGAGTACAACTTTAACGTTGTAAAGGACTTTGTCTACCTCGGAACGCTGATTACCAGCGACAACAACATCAGTCTGGAGACCCGAAAAAGAATAACTATTGCAAACTGATGTTTCAACGGGAGAGAGCAGAGCCCTGTCTCGAAAAACGACAATTGCGCTATTCAAGTCGCTTTAATAAGCGACTTCCCAGTCCAGCAATACGGGGCAGAGCATGGACTGTGAAGTGTCCCATTTTTGTAGGCCCCATTTTTACAGGGAATAATTCTGAAATCAATATTATAGATTTAAGTTTTGTTATTTCATAGAATTAAGAGTTGATTTTTGTAGGTAGTAAGCTTGAAGTTACACAGAATATAATTTTATTTTTTTTCAAACTTCGCGCCCATATTTAAATTACCCGCCAAAAAAGGTTTGTAACGAGTCCCATCTCCAGCAGCGGTTGAAGTTAATGAATTGTCTCGCTTGCGTTCCGAAAACAAGTTCATATGGGGGTTGTGTGCTACTGATGAGGTTGTATTAAAACAATAGGTGAAATAATTCAACCATATGTCCCAATCGTTTTTGTCAATCGAAATGTATGAACGTACGTATTCGTTAAATGTTCGATGACTTCGCTCAATGGTACCAACAATTTTATGATGATACGCTGTTGAGTGTATATTTGTGACTTTCATGTATTTACATAAGTCAGTGATTATTGAATTTTTATATTCAGTACTCATGTCCGTAATGAAAGTCTTCACTGGACCATACCCGAGTACGAATGATTCAAAATTGCCTTAGCAACTGTTTTAGCACTTTTGTTTGGTACTGGTATTGTGACTAAATATTTTGTTAAGTCGCAGATAATTGTTACTGCGTACTCGTGGCCGTTTTCAGTTCTTGGAAGTGGGCCAATAGTATCGATCAGTACAGTATCAAATGCTTTTGCTGGCGTTAGAGTTAAAGTCATTGGTGTCTTTGTATGTGTAGTTGTTTTGGCTAGTTGGCATTTTAAACAAGTCTTTACATTTACAGTACATACTATTTTATCGTTCTTGTCATTAAGGGCCAATAAAAATATTTTCGTGTTTTCGAAAGGGTACGCGTTATCCTGAGTGGCCTCTTCTATTGGTTCGTCATGGTACTTTAACAGGATTGCTTTTATTTGAGCTGTATCGTTTATGTCTATTTTGGTCACCTTTGGGAGTATGCTTACTCGTACTTCTATTAAAGTACTATTGCCCTTTTTTTAAATATATTTAGTGATACAGATTCGAAAATTTGATCACTTGGCGACATTTTTAAATTTATTTATTTTAAGTATTCCGGATTCGGTTTCAATCCTTTGGAAAAACTGAACTAATTCGAGTTTTCCATTGGAGTACAAATCATCAATTGTTAATCGTGAAATTACTCGTTTTCCGCGTTTGAACAAACACTTGTATTTGTCGAGTTTTAATTTTGAATATTTTTTTTGACAGCATTGTTGTTAATTGCGTCATAGACATTGGGCTTTTATTTTCTTTTTGCTCATGCATTTTTTAGCAGTGCTACTAATAGCTTTACCGCTTTCTTTGTCTGCGCAGACTTTTTCCTGTCTTGTTGAAGATCTAGTTGATTCTTTTAGTACTTGTCAGTTAATTTCTTTAAGCTCTCAATTGTTATTCTGGATAGAGCGTCTGCAACGTGATTATCTTCCCTTGAGATATTCTAATGTAAAATCATATTCTTCCAAATCAATCCTCATTCGTGTGAGCTTGGAACTTGAGCTTTTCATTGAAAAAAGATATGTTAGTGGCCGGTGGTCAGAAATGCCTTCCATAAACGTAAGGTCTGAAGTGTGTTTTATTGCCCAGTGTATAGCAGCTAATTCCTGCTCTGTAGTTGATTTATTGCTTTTATCTTGTGTGAAAGATCTTGATGCATATGCAATTGGGAGTTGCATGCCATTATGTTGTTGTGTTAGTACCGCTCCGCAAGAGTGTTTGCTAGCATCTGTGATTATGCAAAAATCTTTGCTGAAATCTGGGTACTGCAGTAATGTTGGTTTCATTAGTGCTTCTTTTAAATATTCGAATGCTTTATTGCATTCAGGAGTCCATTGGAATTGAACATTCTTTTTACAACGCCTCGCTAAGTGGCGTGAATGTTCTGCGAAGTTTTCGATAAATCTCCGATAATAATTACAGAAGGCTACGAATCTACGTGCACTATCTGCATCTGTTGGAATTGGATAATTTTTGATGACGTCGTATTTTTTGTCATCTGGTAGAATGCCTTTATCGGTACATTTGTTTTTTCGATAAATTTTCGATGACTTCGCTCAATGGTACCAAGAGTTTGATGATGATACGCTGTTGAGTGTATATTTGTGACTTTCATGTATTTACATAAATCAGTGATTATTGAATTTTTATATGCAGTACCCATGTCCGTAATGAAAGCCTTCATTGGTCCAACTTGAGTACGAATGATTTGAAAATTGCCTTAGCAACTGTTTTAGCACTTTTGTTTTGGTACTGGTATTGTGACTAAATATTTTGTTAAGTCGCAGATAATTGTTACTGCATATTCATTGCCGTTCTCAGTTCTTGGAAGTGGGCCAATGGTATCGATCAGTACAGTATCAAATGCTGTTGCTGGCGTTGGAGTTAAAGTCCGAGATATGTAACTTCATGCATGAAGAATGAACATTTTCTGGATGTAGTCTTAAGTTGAATTTGCGACAAAGTTCAAAGACGTTTGTCAAATTTTTGAACATATGTTGTTCAGACCGAAGACTACTAGGTCATCCATATAAAGGAATGCCTGTGTGGAGTTATTCTATTATGTGGTGGTGTATATAAAATTTGTGTGCTTAATATAAATTTAATTTTATATTAATTGGTTAGTTGATGATATTAGAAAAAGAATTTTTTTTTGTTTGTTTCAAAGTAATAAAAAATAATCTGGTAAAACTTTTTTTTTTTTTACCTATTTAACTTGTAAACAGAATTTTAGATCTATTCATTCATTCATTATTTTAATATAGTTGCTTGCTTAAACAAATATTTTTTCGTTAGTTGTTACATATTTTTAATCTGTCTTTATGTACTATTCGTTTTTTTCTTTCCTGTTCTTATTGTAACGTTATCTCTATCTTCTATCTTTTCTACCTTATAAAAGGCCAACATAGTTGTTGTCTAGTTTGTGCCCTGTTTCGTTTCTTAGCAGAACTAAATCTCCTACTTCTAGTGGGAAATAATGCGTTTTTCGCTTCTGTTTTTCTAAGTCTAGCATAGTCCTAGCTCTTTTGGTTGGCTAATTCTAATCTAAACTTTATTTCCTTAGCGTAATCGTCTATATTGTATAGGGAATAGAATAGAACATTCTATCTTGTTTGTTAAAGTTAATGAATTGTCTCGGTGGCTACTGATGAGGTTGTATTAAAACAATAGGTGAAATAATTAAACCATACTCGTATGTCCCAATCGTTTTTGTCAATCGAAATGTATGAACGTACGTATTCGTTAAATTTTCGATGACTTCGCTCAATGGTACCAAGAGTTTGATGATGATACGCTGTTGAGTGTATATTTGTGACTTTCATGTATTTACATAAGTCAGTGATTATTGAATTTTTATATGCAGTACCCATGTCCGTAATGAAAGCCTTCATTGGTCCATACTTGAGTACGAATGATTTGAAAATTGCCTTAGCAACTGTTTTAGCACTTTTGTTTGGTACTGGTATTGTGACTAAATATTTTGTTAAGTCGCAGATAATTGTTACTGCATATTCATTGCCGTTCTCAGTTCTTGGAAGTGGGCCAATGGTATCGATCAGTACAGAATCAAATGCTGTTGCTGGCGTTGGAGTTAAAGTCATTGGTGTTTTTGTAAGTGTTGTTGTTTTGGCTTGTTGACATTTTAAACAAGTCTTTACATACTTAGAGTATTCACTAGCTCTCGAAAATGGTAAAGCGTAAATTTACCACACACGAGCTACTGAGCAACCCCTTTTGATTCACTGTAGTAATTTTCAGGGCCATCTTTGTTTGTAAAATCCAGCCATAATTTCGGTCAAACTAATTTTAAGCAAAACTGTCACCTTTTTGTAAGGCAAAAGCAAACTTTAGGAAAATTTTCAGTAAAGGTCGCCTTTATGCCCTAGTGTACAGTAACAAATGCTGTTGCTGGCGTTGGAGTTAAAGTCATTGGTGTCTTTGTAAGTGTAGTTGTTTTGGCTTGTTGACATTTTAAACAAGTCTTTACATATTGTTTTATCGTTCTAGTCATTAAGGGCCAATAAAAATATTTTCGTATTTTCGAAAGGGTACGCGTTATCCCAGTGGCCTCCTTCTATTGGTTCGTCATGGTATTTTAACAGGATTGCTTTTATTTGAGCTGTATCGTTTATGTCTATTTTGATCACCTTTGGGAGTATGCATACTCGTACTTCTTTTAAAGTACAAAAACTCACATTGAGACAAATACTGGAGAAAACCCATGAAACGAAAATCAAAACCTACCATTTTTTAAGGTACATGTCTAGTTTCAGATTTTGAAAATTTCGATTTTTTTTTTTTGGCTTAAATCATGCGTTATAATGTTAAAAACATCCCCTGAAATTTTAAGCAAAAAAAAAATACAAATTCGAGATATTTTGATTTTTGATCTATTTTAGAGAAAAATGTTGTCGAAACTTTAAATGCGATTATCTCGGAACCACTTTTTCCACCCTGGTGCGTCAGATTGCGAGGCCATTTGTTGACCGATTTTCTTATAGTTTTTTTTAAATTGCTCGTAATACCCGTCGCTATGGTCGGAACTAGGATATTTTTGATCGGTCCATAAATAGCGGAGTTAGGGCCATTTTAAGGGGTAAAAAATAGGTCAATTTTCGAAATTTTTGACTTTGAGAACCCCCTTACTCCCCTATATAGACCGATCCCAGATAACCTAGTTCCGACCATAACCACATCAATTCCCAACAAAACCTCATTTAAATTTTTTTATCCGATGACGCGTTCTCTGGAAATCTGACGCACCAGGCACCTATGTTTTTAAAAATGGGTCGACTTTGAAGCGGGCTACAACAACAACCGCTGCAACAACAACTACAAAAAAATTTTAAAAGTTAGCTTGATCAATTATCTATCGAACAAAAAAAACCGCTAGTCGATATGTGGTAAACTTTTCGAGTAATAAATTTTTTCGTAAACCCTTACTTTTGGGCTGCTGAAACTAGACATGTACCTTAAAATATATTTAGCGATACAGATTCGAAAATTTGATCACTTGGTGACATTTTAAATTTATTTATGTTAAGTATTTGGTTTCAAAGCCATTGGAAGCCATTATGTTGTTGTGTTAGTACTGCTCCGCAAGCGTGTTTGCTAGCATCTGTGATTATGCAAAAATCTTTGCTGAAATCTGGGTACTGCAGTAATGTTGGTTTCATTAGTGCTTCTTTTAAATATTCGAATGCTTTGAAGCGGGCTACAACAACAACCGCTGCAACAACAACTACAAAAAAATTTTAAAAGTTAGCTTGATCAATTATCTATCGAACAAAAAAAACCGCTAGTCGATATGTGGTAAACTTTTCGAGTAATAAATTTTTTCGTAAACCCTTACTTTTGGGCTGCTGAAACTAGACATGTACCTTAAAATATATTTAGCGATACAGATCTCGAAAATTTGATCACTTGGTGACATTTTAAATTTATTTATGTTAGTATTTGGTTTCAAGCCTTTGGAAGCCATTATGTTGTTGTGTTAGTACTGCTCCGCAAGCGTGTTTGCTAGCATCTGTGATTATGCAAAAATCTTTGCTGAAATCTGGGTACTGCAGTAATGTTGGTTTCATTAGTGCTTCTTTTAAATATTCGAATGCTTTATTGCATTCAGGAGTCCATTGGAATTGAACATTCTTTTTACAAAGCCTCGTTAAGTGGCGTGAATGCTCTGCGAAGTTTTGGATAAATCTCCGATAATAATTACAGAAGGCTACCGCTTTCTTTGTCTGCGCAGACTTTTCCTGTCTTGTTGAAGATCAAGTTGATACTTTTAGTATTTGCCGGTTCATTTCTTTAAGCTCTCCAATTGTTATTCTGGATAAAGCGTCTGCAATGTGATTATCTTTCCCCTTGAGATATTCGACTGTAAAATCATATTCTTCCAAATCAAGCCTCATTCGTGTGAGCTTGGAACTTGGGTTTTTCATTGAAAAAAGATATGTTAGTGGTCGGTGGTCGGTTTTTACAAAAAAATGTCTTCCATAAACGTAAGGTCTGAAGTGTTTTAATGTCCACTGTATAGCAGTTAATTCCTGCTCTGTAGTTGATTTATTACTTTCACCTTGTGTAAAAGATCTTGATGCATATGCAATTGGGAGTTGCATGCCATTATGTTGTTGTGTTAGTACTGCTCCGCAAGTGTGTTTGCTAGCATCTGTGATTATGCAAAAATCTTTGCTGAAATCTGGGTACTGCAGTAATGTTGGTTTCATTAGTGCTTCTTTTAAATATTCGAATGCTTTATTGCATTCAGGAGTCCATTGGAACTGAACATTCTTTTTACAAAGCCTCGTTAAGTGGCATAAATGTTCTGCGATAAGAGCCTGTGCTAGTCGAAAAGGATGTCATATTTCTTGATTTTTCATCGAGTTCTATCTGGTGGAATCCAGACATAAGATCGAGACATAAAAAATATTTAGCTCGACCCAATTGGTCAAGAATGTGTTCTATTCTTGGAAGTGGAAACTTGTCCGCTAGTAATTTGTTGTTTATTTGGCGATAGTCAACTACTAAACGCCATCTTCTTTCTGTTGAATTCGGAAGTGATTTCTTGGGTACCAAGAGAAGTAGGCTGTTATATTCGGATATGGATGGTTCAACTATGCCACCTTTAATTAATTTTTTGTACCTGATCGTTTATTTCCTGCTTTTCTGACTCAGCATTTCTGTAGTTTTTGATGTATACGGGTGTTTTGTCCTGCAATCTAAGCTTTTGTTTGTAAAAATTATTGGCAGATATGGGTTCTGTTTTTAAACCGAATATATCACTGTATTCAGTGCAAAGTTCATTTAGTTTAAAATCGAACTGTTTTGGGAATTTTAATTTTTTAATATTTCTTTTGTTCTTGTTGTGTCTTTCTTATTCGTTGGAATGATATAGTAATCATCAATTGACTCAAATTGTATATTTTGACCAGGGACTGTAATCATTATAAGTTTTATTATACAAATTATAAAATAATGATTTATTTTAATTTTTATTGATTTACTCACAAAATAATGATTAATTTGGAGTTATACTTTACAACTCAATCAATAATCAATTTTTGCTCAAAAATAAAACTCAAATTGTAACTGCGCCCCTTTCTTAGGGAGTAAGTGAAAATTTTTTGTATAATCAGTAACCCAGTAACCTAATCAGTAACCCAACCCCAACCGTTAAAGTCCATTTTTGAAAAAAAAAAATTCTTGAAAAAAATATTTCTTGAAGAAAATATTTTCTTTTTTTCTTTTTATTCAATAACTAGCTGAATAACCGGCGTCGCCCGGGTACTTATGATTCTTAAGAGAGCGATTATATTCAATCTAGTGAAGGCTGCATGTCAGTATAATCATTTTGGTAAGTTCGATCTTTTTCTCTATATACACGTCTTCATGACAATCTAAAATCATGAACATCTTGCAAATTTTGCGGTTTCTTCTACTTGGAAACCTTACCGTCCTAAGATTCCACGATTTAGTCTAGTAACTGTGTCCATTTTTTAGGTATAGCATTCTGTCAGTTAAAGAAAAAACGATTTCTGATTTTATTTTATCATACTTTGCAGCTCATTAGCTCATAACATTTCTTGACGTCACCACTGGCATTTGCAGGCCATTAAAAATTTGTAATTTAAGAATTTTAAAGCTGTCTGAATTTAATACAGAAAAAGGCATTTTGGTCACAAGATCAACGCATGCATCCTTTACCTTACTTGGGCACATAGTCACTGTAAATTAAATTTTTTTCTGGAACTTCAGCCTTTTCTTCCGCCAACTCGTTCACGTATTCTTTTTGTGCTGCTCAACCAAATGGCGCTTGAGATTGCAGACATAATTTCCTTGGAGAAATGGCTTAACAAATTTTGCACTCAGGTTATTCTGCCAATTTCGCAATTTCTGGTCGTTGGAAACCTTCGCGGGAAAGCGTTGCCCTAAGTTTTATGGCAATCGGATGAACGGTATAGTTTTTGAAATTTCGCGGTTTTATGACCATTTTCAGCCCATTTCTTCAATTTAGATACCTTCGCGGGCAAGCGTACAAAGCTTCATCAAAATCGAACATTTTTCAGATTTCGCGCTTCTTGGACCATTTTCCGCCCATATCTTCTACTTGGACACCTTTCCGGGCAAGCGTTGAACTACTATCCAAAGATTTACCGAATCCACAAATTTTTTATTTTTCGCGGTTTTTAGACAGTTTTCTGCAAATTTCTTCAACTTAGAAACCCTCCCGAGCAAGCATTCAACTCATACCCCAAAGTTTGATTGCAATCGGATGAACGGTATAATTTTGCGATTTTCGCGATTTTTGGACCTTAGAAACCAAGCGTCTAACCATTGAGCAAAATTTCCTCGCAATCGGATGAACGGTATTTTTGAATTAGCGCAGTTTTGGACTATTTCCCGTCCATTTCTTCAAATCAGAATCCTTCACGCGAAAGCGTCCACACATTCTCCAAAGTTTTATAACAAACAAACCTTTTGCAAATTTCGCGGTTTCTTCTACTTGGAAACCTTCCGGGCAAGCGTTGATCAATTTTAAAGTTTTAGCGAATACGTAAATTTTGCAATTTTCGCGGTTTTTGGACCATTTTCCGCAAATTTTTCCATCTTAGTCGAATGAATGGTATAATTTTGCGAATTTCGATTTTGGACCATTTCACAGACATGAGACATAGCCTATGACACTTTGCTGATCGACATGAACTTACTGTGAAAAATTCGTGAAGATCGGTTCAGCGTTTTAGACGCCCATAAGGGACAAACATACAAACATACAAATATACAAACATACAAACATTCTTTCACTTTTGTATAGATGTATAGATAGATGTATAGATATATGAAAATGCCCCAAATGCCAAAAGTCAAAAACGACTAAACACACAAAGACCCCATTAACTATAACTGAAACGCCACGAATGGCTTTCGAAAGGGAAATTGTGGATACGATCGGTCCACTACCTAAAGCTGAACAAGGAAATGAATATGCAGAAACCTTAATCTGCGATTTAACAAAATACCTTGTGGCAATACCAATTAAAACAAAAGTGCAAATAAAGAAGCAAAAGCTATATTCGGAGATTTTATTCTAAAGTACGGGACAATGAAGACGTTCGTTACGGACATGGGAACAGAAAATAAAAATTCAATAATAGACGATTTATGCAAAAATTTGAATATTAAAAACATAACTTCTACCGCACATCATCACCAGACTGTAGGTACCGTGGAACGAAGCCACAGAACACTTAATGAGTTCATCCGATCATACATCTCAGTTGACAAAACAGATTGGGATGTATGGCTCCAATACTTCGTATATTGTTTTAACCAACCCCCACAATTTTTGGTAAAACTTCAAATTTGCCTAAACATTTTAATAGTATAGATAAGATAAAACCACTATATAATTTAGAAGACTATGCTAAAGAATCGAAATTTAGACTAGAACAAGCATTTAAGAGAGCTAGATTAATGTTAGAATCCCATAAGCAAAAACAAAAAATTAACTACGACAAAAATATTTATATTTTGAGTTAAAAATCATGTTTTATTGAAAAATGAAACAGGACATAAGCTAGATTTTAAATATACTGGACCCTATAAGGTAGAAAGTATAGAAGAAAATGAAAATATAATAATTTCAAATAATAAAGATAAGAAACAAACTGTACATAAAGATAGGTTAAAAATTTGTATTTCATAATCACCATAACCACCCCTCTGCCACCGCAGCTGGGGCCTCTGGTGCCGACTCCTCCGGATCCCGTTGGAGGCTCGACGGGCTCGTCATCCACCTTCTCGATGACGACCCCCGTCGGTTCCTCCCGCTCCTCCGGCTCCCGCTCCTCCGGCTCTCGCTCCTCCTCCTTCCGCCACGGCTCGCTCTACCGGTGCACCGTGGTCAGTTCGTGGTGCCACCGACCACCGATAAGCCACGACCGCCTGGTCTGGTGCACCGTTGGTGGTGGGAACTAGTCGCCCTGCTCCTCCGTCCGCGGCTGCTGACCCCCCGCATCCCGCGGGACCCCCCAAGCCGGGCCCTTCCGGGTCCCCTCTATAGGGCTCCTGGGGCTCCCCCTCCCATTCCGGGATCTGCGTAAGTGGCGGCGAGCCTGCCGGCTCCCACCCTGCTGCCTCCGCTTCATCCTGCTCCTCGTCCGAGTCCGATAGAACGACTACCGCCGGGATCGGAGTGGTCGTCGTCGGCCTCCCACCCTCCTGCCTCCGCCAGCTCGTACGTTCGTACGCCCATTCCCTATCCATATGGCTGGGGTGGGCGACACCGAAACTGGCGTTGCGTCCTCGCTTTTCTCCGCGCGGCTCCGGGCACGAGACGCTTGACTCGGACTGGAAGTCTCCCACTCCCATGTTGTCGGCGACGACCGGGTGGCGTAGACCGGCCGGTTGACCCGTTCCTTTCCGAGGTTTTTGGAAAGAAAAGCCCTGCAACGGTAAATTCTAATGTCGCTATCCCCTTTCACCCCTATGGCGTTAATCGTAAGCTCTCTCTTCGCCCCATTTCTGTGTAACATGTTTGGGATCGACTCCTTGATACCCTACACCTTAGATTTTCTTCATTTTCAGCTTATTGTTTGGGGTTTTTTTTTTTATTTATTATTATTATTTATTCTTTATATTTTTTTTCCTTTATCAATGAGATATGGCTCTTATTGGATATTATCAGACTATTTCTTTTGGGCATTTATACTCCTTCCCCTTTCTCGACTTCTTTATCCTGACTCGCTGGTATTAGTCCGCTGATATGTGCCGTCCTCAGCTTCTGTTTCCCTTTTTCCCGCAATTTACAAATAACTGGGGATATAAAACTTATAATCTGATAGGGACCTTCATACCTGGGTGCTAATTTTGCAGCGAATCTTCCGATGCCTACGAGAGATGGTGCGCTTTGGCATATACCTCGTCGCCAACCACTGGTTTCCAAGCGCGTCTTCTTAGGTTATAATGGCGAGCCTGATCCTGCGCCGCCTTCTCCATATTTCTCCTTGCCACCTCGAAAATCTCCACCTTCTCTGATCGGAGCCTGCAAACTGAGCAATCATCGTCTTGACCGTCCTGTTTGTATAATAACCGTCATGTCGCCAAGTAATAACTGACACGTAACCATGTAATAAGTTGTAATAACTTTATTCAATGTTCTTTATAATTTTAGTTTTGCTAGGCAGAGCCAACATGGTCTCAGCCTAGCGATGAATAAAAACGGACTGAATTAATGTCCAAAGAAAATGCTTTTGCATATCGAGCGAGCGGCGGACACATACATTTGTATATAAGCCAAAAACTGCTGAGTGCGCGTTTAAGGCAACGACCCAAGTGGTCGATCATATTTCCTTATGGGAAACAAAGAATGAATTTAAGTGGGCATTGATATTTGTTTGTTTACTTATGCAACAGAGTGTCACATAGTATGCTCATATATGTGGCTTTGATTATATATTAAAATAAGTATGTGTACGCTACACCTCCCCTTTTTAGAAAGAAAACGTATATTTATGGAGTTATTCTATTATAGTGTGGTGGTGTATATAAAATTTGTGTGCTTAATATAAATTTAATTTTATATTAATTGGTTTGTTGATGATATTAGGAAAAGAATTTTTTTTGTTTCCAAAAGTAATGAAAAGTAATCTGGTAAAACTTTTTTTTTTTTTTTTACTTATTTAACTTGTAAACAGAATTTTAGATCTATTCATTCATTCATTTTACTATAGATGCTTCCTTAAACAATAGTTGCTTCCTTAAACCTTTCATTATTTGTAATCTGTCTTTATGAACCTATTTCTTTTTTCCGCACTTCTGGCCCGTGTAAACGCAGATCCACCACCACCCTGGAACGAAGCCTCCATAATCTGGCAATAAAATTTTAAGGTAGAGGATGACCAAAGGAAGAGAAGGGAAGCAGCGCAGCAAACAGCAGCAGCAGCAACAAATAAAATAAATAAACACAAACAAAAAAAATATAAAAGGGAGTGCCTAAATTTGGCAACCCTGCGCTACGGCGATATTCGCCCTCGCTCAATAACAAAATAAAAATTTATAAACATACGTATGAACAAGATACGCATACACCACACAAATTACTAAATCTACTACATTAAAATGATTTGAAACACAAAATTTTAAGAAAATTCAGAACAATTTGTCAAAAATTTGGAATAAGCGAAGTAAAACAAAACAAACAAAAGAGCTTTCAAACGGAGCTGCAGCTTAAGCAGCTTTCTGAGCTTTATGATCTGCGCACAGTGGTTAGACCTTTAGAAAAACGAGTTAAAATATTTTTCTCGTACATTGGTTAGGAGTCAAATAAAAAATATCGAAATTTTTTTGCACAGTGGTTGATGGATACCTAAAAGAGTTGAAAAAAGGAGAAACAAAATTTACAAAATTAATTCCAAATTAACTTATGGATTGGAAAAATTATTCAGGATAGAATTCAACCTCACAAAGAAAATTTTTATAAATCATATAAATGCCTAAACAAAAATATTCAAATTAGGTCAGTAACTATAGGGAAACATTTAGAAATATTATTTGACAACTTTAACCAAATAAGAGAAATATTAAGAGCTGACTATACTAAGCTCGATACACTACAGGAACTTCAGGCTAATGACACTTTCCTACTTTTTAGAAATAATTTACAGTATATTACAAATAAACACAAAATATTAGCATTCCTACCTAGAAAGCTGGACAGTCCTGCTAGTTATGAATTTAATTATATGGAAGGAGAAGCAGATTTAGAAATAGAAGAGGAAGGAAAACTACCCCCTTAATGTAGAAAAAAATCAAAAGAAATCAGTATGCCTCAAACTCGTCTCGAATTTCTGAGCTCGGCCTCAAGGCTTGTTCATGATTTTGATGGAAAAGCTGAAAAATTAGCAAGTTTCATTGACTCTCTTGAACTTTTAGATGACATTAAGGAAGAAAATGAAGCAACAGCTGTACGCTCATTAAGACAAAACTAAAAGGAGACTCCAGATTATTAATTACAAACGAAACGACAATTAGAGAAATTATATTAAAACTTCAAAATAGTGTTAAGGGAGAATCAGTAGGAGTTATAGAAGCTAAGATGATGAACATAAGACAGGACGGAAAATCAGTTACTGCATATGCGACAGAAATTGAAAATGTAACAAAAGCACTTACGCGAGCATATATTCTTGACGAACTTAAGCCAGAAACAGCCAATAAATACGCTACAAATACAGCTGTAAAAGCAATAACACAAAAATGCACAATACAAAAAGTCAAAACGATAATGGAAGCAGGACAATTTAGTTATATGAACGAAGTTATCTCTAAATTTGTCAGTAGTTGCACAGACTCAACTGGTCAAAACAACACTATTCTTTTTACAAGACCAAACTTCAACAATCGATTCTATAACCCTAACAGACAAAATAATCAATGGCTGAACAACAGTAATGGTCAAAGAAACTGGAACAACAATAGTTATAACAGAAACAATGACAATTACAGATATAACAATAGTAACAACAATCGCTATAACAACAACAATAACAGATATAACCAAAACGATGGATATAATACTAATAATAGAAACTATAATAATAATCAAAAACAGAAATAACAATGTTAGAGTTACGACTGAAAATAATCAGCAGGAAAACTCAAAGCGTCCTCTGAATTCAAATTAAATTCACACAAAATATACGCCCTAAGTCAAGACAACAATAGTTTCATTTTCTTAAACCTCAAATCAAAATCCATTAAATTTCTCATAGACAGAGGTGCAGATATCTGCTTGATAAAAGAAAGCAAATTGATTTATCCAACAGATATAAACACAACAAAATACACTAGGTTAAATGGGATATGTCAAGAAACTGTACAATCAATAGGAGAAACGGTTTTAAACTTAGATATAGAAAACATTTCACTCAACACAAGTTCCAGGTAGTCAAAGATAATTTTCCGATTCCATGTGATGGAATAATTGGACTTGACTTCATTAAAAATTTTAATTGCAACCTAGATTATGCACATAATCAAAACATATTTACAATAAGACCAAACTATCCCCACCAAAATGTAACAGTTCCCATAGCAACAAGCTCACAAACAAGTATTTTCACAATTTCATCTAGGTCCGAAGTGATTAGACCAATACAAATTAACAGAAACGATGACGATCTTTTGATTCCGAACCAAGAAATTCAACCAGGTGTATTCATTGCAAACACGATAGTATCCAAAAAATAGTCCATTCGTCAGATTGATAAACACAAACACAGTAGAAGCAAAAATAAACAAAACTAATATCCAATCTGAAAGATTATCAGACTACATTTTCCAAATAGCTCAGTAGAAACTTCCCTCCTTTTTTTTTCACTCCCAGGAAGCGCAGAAAAACGTTGGCGTCTAGTAGTAGACTATAGGAAAATTAACAAGCAGTTAATAGCAGACAAATTCCCACTACCCAGAATGGATGACATTCTTGATCAACTTGGACGGCAAAATATTTTTCTTGCCTAGACTTAATGACAGGCTTTCATCAAGTAGAATTGGAAGAGAGTTCAAGGGATATCACATCATTCTCAACTGATAAAGGCTCATACCGATTTAAAAGATTACCCTATGGCCTCAAAGTAGCTCCAAACTCATTTCAAAGAATGATGTCTTTAGCATTTTCTGGACTATCACTTACCAGATGACAATAAGTTCGAGGTTATTAAAAACTATCCCACTCCAAAAAACGGGGATGATGCTAAACGCTTTATAGTATTCTGCAATTACTATCGAAGGTTTATTCCAAATTTCGCGGACTTCGCAAGACATTTAACGAGGTTATCTCGAAAAAATGTAACAGCTTTTGCAGTTAATGATTTATTCATTAATGGAATACTCGATCTAGATCGATTCTTTCCAAGGCTTGAACAAGAAGCCGGTGAACTAAACATTAACTTATTGCAAATAGCTCCTTTAGATGAATTATTCAGTATAGTTTCAGTAAACGAATTTAAGAGCAAAGGAAATAAACATTTGAGGAAATTAAAAATTACTATACTGCCATTATTAAGAAATTTAAAAGAAAATGATGTTGAAATCGAAAATATATTAGAAAGATACCATGATAATCCAATATCAGGAGGACACTGTGGAATATCAAGAATGTTGAGAAAAATTAAAAGAAAGTTCTTTTGGAAAAATATGACAAGAAGGGTAACTACTTACTAAAATCGTGTGAAAAATGCAAGTTAGCTAAAATTACGAGACATAATAAAACCCCCCACACAACAGCTTTTTGACATTGTTATAATTGACACTATTGGTCCATTACCAAAACAGAAAACGGAAATGATTACGCGGTCACAATGATTTGTGATTTGACGGAAATACCTTATTACTGCACCAATACCAAACAAAAGCGCAAAAACCGTTGCAAGAGCAATATTCGAGAAATGTATTTTGACATTTGGTCCAATGAAAACTATTATCACAGACATGGGAACAGAATACATGAACTCAATACTAACGGAATTATGTAAAAACTTTAAAATTGACAAAATTAATTCAGCTGCCCATCATCATCAAACACTAGGAACAATCGAGCGAAGCCACAGAACATTTAACGAGTATATAAGATCATACATATCAATAAACAAATATGATTGGGATGAGTATCTTCAATACTTTACATACTGTTTTAATACTACTCCATCAACTGTACATGGCTATTGTCCTTTTGAATTGATTTTTGGTAAACAACCAACTGATTTTCCATTTTCATCAGCAACAGTTGACCCTGTCTATAACTTAGAAGATTATAATAAGGAAATTAAATATAAGCTACAAATAGCACAAAATAAAGCAAGGCTCATGCTAAAAAGATATAAGGAAAAACAAAAGAAATATTATGATAAGAAAACAAAAGAAGTATCAATTAACATAGGGCAACTGGTTTTAGTCAAAAATGACTCAGGTCATAAACTAGAAAATCAATACTTAGGGAAGTATAAGGTAGTAGAAATAGGAAAAAACAACAATATTACTATTAGAGATAATAAAAATAAAACACAAATTGTAAACTGAGACCGAATTAAATTAATAGACTAAAATTATAAGAATATTAAGATCCCTTATCAAAAAAAAAAAGAAAAAAAGATATGGGCAACAGAGCGTAACTCATTGAGTACGTGAATCCCAGCCTATGCTGAGATGTCTAATTCTGCTTTTATAAAAGAATATATTTGAAAAAAGAACAATAAATTATTCTTTTTTTGCGAAAAAGGGAGATGTAGGATAACTTATGGCAGTCACTATGCGTCAGAACAAAGCTCATCATTTAGGGATCAAAGCTCAAGCTCAAAGCTTAAAGCCAAAAGCTCCATCTTAAACGGAACTTATTATCTAAGCTTTGGTGCCTGTGCTTCTAAGCAGGTACGACAAACTCCTAATTACCGTAAGATCTCTTCTAACACATGTAACCATATGTAACCCACAAGAACTAATGTAAACGAAATCATATAAATAGCGGCCTTGGTGCCCAAATAAAGCACTTAAGGTTCACACCTCAAACCGCCTCCACCACAATATAGAAATCATCAATTGACTCAAATTGAATGTTTTGACTGTCAATTTCTGTGTTCAAAGAAGTATTTATTATGCGAATGTTTGCATTACTACTGGTTACTATTGAACTAGCTATTATTATACCCGGTTGTATCTCCTGATTGGGTACAAAAACTGTTTTTTTCACTAGTCCTTAATCTTACTTTTCGTATGACTTCAGATCTAGCGGGTAACAATAATGAGTCATCTTCGAGTGAGTGACTTATTGGTATTTGGATATGCGTATGGAAGTTTTTTTGGGCGCAAGATTAGAGTATCTTGCTCCTCTTGAAAATCTAATAAACAATTATATTTTCTGATAAAATCAGAGCCCAGGATACCATCAGTTGGTATAGAAAAATTTTGGGGTACTACATGGAAATCATGTGGTTCTATGTACTTGTCTGTAAGTAATTCTAGGGATACTAGGCCGTAAGAGCTTGTTTTCCCTTGTCCAATTCCTGTTATATTGCTTATTATACGAGGTGTGTTCAAAAAGTATCGCGAATTTTGTGTTTTTTCAAAAATTATTTATTTATTCATGAATAGCTATTTTGTCCCCTTCAAAGTAATCCCCATGAGATATTATACACTTGTGCCAACGGTTTTTCCAATCTTCGAAGCACTTCAAAAAATCAATTTTTTTTATCTTGTTTAGCTCCTCCTTCGATGCCGTCTATATCTCGTCAAGCGTAGCGTAACGTCGTCCTTTCATGGGCCTCTTCAGTTTAGGGAACAAGAAAAAGTCACAGGGGGCCAGATCTGGGGAATACGGTGGCTGCGGTGCTCTGGACGATCCCAATGATCCAATCCACTTCCAGATCCAGGAGGGTTTGCTTTGAATATTGCTCCGATGAGCAATTTGATGGCTTGATTACTCTCTGCCCTTTAACAGAGAGTCGACGAGTTGACTTAGCACAACCAATTTGTGCTTCCTGATGTGGTTAATCTGTTCCGATGATCAGATTTTCAATGATACGATTTTCTTCAATCCTTGTCCTGTCACGGTCGCCAATGTTGAATCCTCAAATTAATGAGGAATAGTAAAAAACAGTCTCTGCCGTGTGTTGACTGCTTTACTTCATGGTTTAATTTCGACTGATTTCATATTTTTACATTCTTTTGCTTAAGCCTACAAATATGTATGTGTGTACATGAGTGAGTGAGAACTGTATGCAATGGTACAAATAAGTAAAGAGATGATAGAGATTCAATTTACTTACACCTATGGTATTTACATTAGAAACAACAAAAATAATATTATTCAATAATCAAAAACCAAACACTTACTTTTGGGCTGCTGAAACTAGACATGTACCTTAATTTTTTCGTCTGTTGTTGAAGTGCTCGGGCGTCCGGCACGCTCTTCGTCGTTCACATCTTCTCGGCCTTCTGAGAACATTTTGTACCACCGATAAACGCTGCTTCGGTCCAAGGTAGCTTCTCCGTATGCCACAGTCAACATTCGGAATGCATCCGCGCACTTAATTTCGTTTTTCACTCAAAATTTGATTCAGGTTCTTTGATCCATTTTTTTGAATAGGTAAAAATCGAAGACGATCCAAAACACGTGCAAGCAAAGCAGCTGTCAACAATTAAGTGAACATTCAAAATGGCCGAGCTTGTCGGCATAAGTGAGAGACATGAGTTTCAACATAACGCCACAAAGAAATCTAAATTCGAATATACGGAACCCGCGAAAATTCAAAATTCGCGATTCTTTTGAACACACCTCCTATTTGTATTTAAGTTTTGGTATTCATTATGTTGGTGCTTAGTCACCGAATGTCTGCTCCTGTATCTAGCAAAAATGTTAGAATGGATTTTGTTTCTTCATTTTGAACTGGGATTATGTTGCTTAGATTAAGATTTATTGCTTATACTTTTACTGGTGGCTGTTGTTGTTGTTGCTCAAGGGGTTTTGCTGGTTTTCCGAATTTGCTGTTCGGATGTTTGCATAGTTATTATTGTTATTCTGTCCTCTGTAGTTGCCATTGTTTTGGCCTCTATAGTTGCCGTTGTTTTGGCCTCTGTAGTTGACGTTGTTTTGGCCTCTATAGTTGCCGTTGAAGGAACCTCGGCCACGGTTGTTGTAACCGTTGTAATTATTCTGTCTATATCCTTGATTACCTTGGTAACCTCTTCCTCTATTTCATTGGTTATTATTCCGCGATTTCCTCTATTTGTATAAATGAATCGTTCATATTATTGAACGTGCCTGCCTGCACGATAAGTTTTACCTTATCCATATTGCAATATGTTGTCATGGATTTAACAGCATGTTGTGTGCTGTATTTTGTTGCCAACTCTGGTGTTAAACCGTCATTAATGTAAGCTCCTTCTAGGGCTTTTGTCAATTGCTCGATTTCTTTCGTGTATATTTGCGGTTTTATTTTTTTGTTGAAGGTTCATCATTTTCGCTGAAATTACTTCAACTGACTCTCCCTTAACCGAGTTTTTTAATTTTATTATTATTTGATTTATAGTACTTTCCGTACTTATCAAATTTCTAGCATGTCCCTTTAATTTTGTTTTTATTACAGAGACTGCTGTTGATTCATGAGTGTCATTGATTGTTTTACCAAAAACTTTGTAAGTTTTCCGCCCTGCCGTCAAAATCTGATACCAGACTTGAGACAACTTTAATGAATTCTACCGTAGTAATCGACATGTTGACTGTTTCTATTGTTGGTAAAATGTCCATATACTTATCGAGTAGAACACTCGGGTCAAATGAAGCTCTGTCGTTTAAGGATGTAATTGGTTTTTTGGCCCGTCAGCGGGACATGATTCAATCGCTTCTTGAAGCGTTGGTTTATCTGTCTGCTTACTTGGGTTTGCTTTTTCGAAATCTATTTGGCTTAAGTCTTTTTCTTCCATATTATTTAGCATGAATGAATGTTGATATCTATATTTTATCGAGGTCGTTAGCTCTACTGAGATACCTCTTAATTGATTTTTTGTGTAATTGATAGATTTTTAGTACTGTATTGGCAGCGGCCAATACAACAAGAATCAATAATAGAAAATAAATGGAGTCTAAGTGTGGAGTGTGATCCACAATTTCAATTTCATTAACGACATTGGCAGGTTGTTGCCAGTCGCTTTTGATTGGGTTTTAACCATTTTAATTTTCCTTACTTTGTTATTGATTCACCCAATACAGTTTACAAGTGCGAGTTTCAAGTTTACAATATTTTACTTAATATTTATATTTTATGCAGTATTGCGTGGGTTAGTAATGGTTTTATGAGTGGAGTGGGGTTTGGTCGGTCATTTGTTGTTGGGATGGTTTGTATAATGAATTGGAAAAATGAGAATAAGAGAATTGTATGGATGATTCACCCAATACAGTTTACAAGTGCGAGTTTCAAGTTTACAATATTTTACTTAATATTTATATTTTATGCTGTATTGCGTGGGTTAGTAATGGTTTTATGAGTGGGTTTTGGTCGGTCATTTGTTATTGGGATGGTTTGTATAAATAAATTAATATGACCATTCGATGGTGCAGTGAGCGGCCTATATGCCCGCACGGTTCCCTTCGTTGGCAAAAGGGGTTTAACCCTTGCTCCCTTTTAACTTGGTTGTTGTCTACGCTCTATTTAGTGCTGTCGGTCACTTGTGCAATTTTGATATTTGTAGTATGTCAACCGGTGCCTGGTGGAGGTTGTGGCGACATTGGTTGGTAAAGAATTTTCTGGAAGCGGCTTTTTTCTCTTTCTGCTACACACACGCCAATGAAAAAATGGTCGGCAGAACCATTTCAATATTATACTGCTTTTGTTGTTGTTGTTAATGTGGTGCTTAGTCTTCCTGGACCCATGTAAAATGAATGATTATCTGGTCCACGTTTAATTGTCTGTGGTTCACTAACACTTGTTCACGGTCGCCATGTAATAACCTGTTTTTCATATTTCCTTTATTGATCATAAACGTTATTTAATTTTCTTTTAAATTTAGTTTCGCGAGGCAGAGCCAACATGGTCTCAGCCAAGCGATGAATAAAAACGGACTGAATTAATGTCTTAAAATGCTTTTGCATATCGAGCGAGCGGCGGACACATACATTTGTATATAAGACGAAAACTGCTGAGTGCGCGTCTAAGACAAAGACCCAAGTGGTCGATAATATTTCCTCATGGGAAACAAAGAATGAATTTAAGTGAGCATTGGTATTTGTATGCAACAGAGTGTCACATAGTATGCTCATATATATGTAGCTATGATTATATATTAAAACATAGTATGTGTACGCTACAACATAAAGATAGGTTAAAAATTTTTAATTTCATAATCACTTTATTTCTCCTATAAATATTTCAAGTATAGCCATACATAGAATAAGAATCATAATTGAAATGAACAAAATATATAAAAAAAAATAAAAATCTTTAATTATATCAATATTTTCTGATTAAAAAAAAAATTCTTATATCATTGTGACCCAGCATAATGCGTCCCATTATTTTTCATTTCATTTTTTCCTATTTGTTATACTTTTTATTTCATTTCTTAATTTTTCATTGTTCACTTTGTATTAGTAAGCTAAGTTAAATATAAATTAAGCCCCGTGCCTAAGAGCTTAAACGATAGTCCACCTCTAACCCGTCAGCAATTTAAGCGCAACGGCCAGCCAAACGCAACAAACACACACACTTTCGTTCAAACGCAACGGCCACCAAACGGAAAAACAAATGTCACGCCGACGCACATAGCAAACTTAACAAAACGCATTCGCCGGCACATACATACCAACAGGCAAACGCATTCGCAGGCACATACATACCAACATGCAAAAAACCAATGGAGCACATACACACGTCATCGAGCCGCAGATCACACAACAGCGAACGCAAACGACAACAACAACAATACACGCACTGGCCGAAGCCGACCGATGAGGCAAACGCAAGACACCAACAAAGCAGCAAGCCCAAACAACAACAACGCGTACGCTGGCAGAGGCCGAACGAGCGGGCAACAACAAGACCATTCGCGAGGGGCGGCCAATTCACTGGGTCGGCCATGCAGCCGACGCCAGCAGAGGAGTTCTAAGCGAAGCTGGGCCTCGTGCATTCTTGGAATTTGGCGACGGCGTTTGTCTGCAATTGATCGTGGGATGCGTCAGAGAAGTTTTGCAAAGTCGTCGCATGTGCTAGTAACAAAATCCAACAGGAGGTGAGAAAGCAGCGAGACCTGACAGCGAGAGTGACACGAGGTCAAGCAGCAACTACAGCACGCACTAAAGTCTGCAAGTGTGTGTGTGTGAGTGGAAATTGGAGTGGGTAAGCTGACAGGTGGCAATTTTTGTTGAAGGGGGGAAATTACAGGGTGCGGTATAGGCATTTTGTAACAAAATTGTGAAATAAATTCTAGAAACTAACCATAATGCCTGCCCATATTTCTCGCGAACGAACTGTTACTGGTGTTAAGCCCCAGGGATGGACAAGCACCAATAAGTACCCAAATACTCTATATTTTCCTAAGCCTTTTCAATCCCTCGTGTCTGTTTAGGTGTTTAACCTCAAACACTAGTGATCATTGGCGAGCCGCGTGATACGGATGCTATTTCTGCTCAGGTGATTACCTCTGATCTGGCCAGACACTATTTTTTGCCTTAGGGGTTAACCTCAGATCTAGTAGGTCACTATTTCTGCTTTAGGTAGCTTCACTCCGCCATCCGACTGTACCCGCCCTAGGTGACAAGCCTCAGGTACAGTTGGCCGTGTTCATTTTCTTTTCCCTCAAGTTTCTTCCCTTCCCCTTCGATCCCTCGTGTCTGCATAGTTGTTTAACCTCAAACACGAGTGATCAGAGACGAGCCACGTGACAAGGCTGCCTTTCCTGCCAGGTGATTAAACCTCGGATTTAGTTTGTGGTTGTTTCTGCGCTAGGTGATAAACTCGGATGCAACCAGTAACTATTTCTGCTCAGGTGTTAACCTCGGGTCTGGCGAGACACTATTTCTGCTTTAGGTGTTAACCTCAGCTATAGTTAGTCACTACTTCTGCTTTAGGTCCCAAACCTCAGATTTAGTTTGCCGCTGACACCACGTGCCCTCCGCCGGGTTATTTTTAGTTTTTATTGTAGGAGTAGGTAGGATTGTAGGAGAGGCTTATCTAAAAGCCCCCGTTTCTCTCTCTTATCTTCGATCTATCGTGGCTGACGTAGGTGTTTAACCTCAGGTACGAGTGATCATAGACGAACCACGTGCCACGGCTACCATTTCTGCCAGGTAAGTTAACTTGTGGTTGTTTTCCGCCCCAGGTGATAACCTCGGAGGCAACGCACAGTTATATTTGCTTTAGGTGTAAACCTCTGATCTGGCTAGAACCTATTTCTGCTCTAGGTGTTAACCTCAGATTTAACTAGTTACTACCTCCGCTCTAGGTGTTAACCTCGGATTTAACTAGTTACTATTTTCGCTCTAAATGGTAACTTCTGATTTAGTTGGTTACTGTTTCAGTTAGGTGTTAAACCTCGGATAAAGTTTGCCATAGGCGACGCGTGTTCATTATCATTGTCCCGGCTATTGGTGATAAACCTCCGGTGCGATTGGTCATACATTGTCCCCGGCCACAGATACCCTGCCTTCCTATCCACAGAGCTTCCTTACACGCGAATTCTCGACGTGGCTCAGACCCCCACCTGAATTGAGCACGATCCCCTATAGTCCTAGTTAGTCCCAGCACTTATAAATTTTGCTGTAAGTGGCCTTGGCCAGACTGAGGGTAATATCCTTCATGGCCTAAAAACCCATCAGTTCAAAAATTTAGTCGTGAGAAGGAAATAAGTGGAAACTTAGCGGCAGAGTATTCGTCTTCGCATAGTCAAAGGCAAGATTTAATAAATTTCGAAGTTAAAAATCATTGAACTGCAAGGAACGGTATACAATTCCCTGTACTTGTATGTATGTATTGCATGTTTTTACCAAAGCCGCTATTCGCGCAGAGCACATCCAATTGCCAATACATACAAGAAAAGTACAGCCATTCCCTAGACATTGGTTCATTCATACCGAGGTTTCTACTCTAATCATTTTTGCCCGCGACTGGTTAGCATCATCCACGTCACCATGCGAGAGAGAGAGAGAGCGAGAGAGACCGACGTCCACAGCTACAGCGCAGCCGAAGCTTCGCCGCGACGCTGCCCTTACGAGCGCAGTGCTATATATTGACCAACACTCGACCAGCTAGACACAGTCGATCGAGAGCTCACACCGAGATCACATCTAAAACCTACCTAGTCCCTGAGAAAACCATCGCGAATTATATCCTTGCAAAGCATCCTGACCCAGGTCCTCAGTAACCCTTAGTAAGGACACGCCCTTGTTTCCAGTATACCATAATATCCTGCCGAGTAATCGACATAGTTCAACATGGGAGTACAGTGGATATTCTACCGACGCAAGAACGAGCTACCAAACATCCTTAAGGAGTTCGAACTGGAGACAAATGGTACTGTAGACGAACTAAGGAGTCGACTCGCTGCATTCGCAGGACTACCAGACCTGACCCCAGCTATTTCCTCGTGCCTACGAGAACTGGAGCTCCTTTATGGCAATGCTGTCACACCGGATACCAAAGCCCCTCTTACCCGTTCAAGAGGCAACTCTCCGATCCGTGATGAACTTCCCGGAACCAAATTTCTCAACATGGGGCCGAACACTCTTCAGGAGCTCGGCCATGCAACTGACCCACCCACCTCTGCCACAGGATCACCCCGGACCCGATGCAGGACCACAATCATCTGGAGTACGGTCTTACCAAGGCTTAGCCGACCTGCTCCGCACATGGGAGTCACGTTCAACGGGAAATCAGATCCAATCCGTTTCATCGAGCACCTGGAGGAGGAGGCAGCTGCGTACCAGATAGATATGCAGCAAATCCCGCACGTCATCTCCGGGTTACTGACGGATCGTGCCGAGGCTTGGTTCCGTATCAGCCGTTTACAAGGAACTACGTGGGAAAAGTTTAAGCAGTTTTAGACTTCTTCCTTCCCACCCCGGTACTTCCAGAGATTGGAGGATGACATCAGAGTGCGGCTCCAACGGCAGGGAGAACCATTCAAGGATTTTCTGATTGACTTGCGAACTAAGGAGTCGACTCGCTGCATTCGCAGGACTACCAGACCTGACCCCAGCTATTTCCTCGTGCCTACGAGAACTGGAGCTCCTTTATGGCAATGCTGTCACACCGGATACCAAAGCCCCTCTTACCCGTTCAAGAGGCAACTCTCCGATCCGTGATAAACTTCCCGGAACCAAATTTCTCAAAATGGGGCCGAACACTCTTCAGTAGCTCGGCCATGCAACTGACCCACCCACCTCTGCCACAGGATCACCCCGGACCCGATGCAGGACCACAATCATCTGGAGTACGGTCTTACCAAGCTTAGCCGGCCTGCTCCGCAGATGGGGAGTCACGTTCAACGGGAAATCAGATCCAATCCGTTTCATCGAGCACCTGGAGGAGGAGGCAGCTGCGTACCAGATAGATATGCAGCAAATCCCGCACGTCATTCAAGGATTTTCTGATTGACTTGCGCCTTATGATGCACCGAGCCGGCTATGACGAGGCAAAGGGTGTATGAGAATCCTCTACCGGGACACCAGATGTTCATCCGCTGCCATGAATTCACTACGTTGCCACAGCCAACTCAGTTGGTAGTGAATTTTGAGACCGCCCGGGATCGAGATATCCAGCTTGACGATCGAACGTACAACCCACCGGCAGCCAATTACCAGAGGCGACCCGAAGACTTCCGACACCCGGCCCTAAGACACCAACACTCAACGCTAGACACCGGTCACATCAAGTAAGACCTCAGTATTACTCGGCAAAGACGCAACAGTAGTAAGAAACAACTCGTTCCGAAAGAAGCCGGATAACACCAAGGAATCATCCAGATCTACTTCCACGCCTCCCGTAACCCCGTCTCGTCAAGTCACAACCGAAGTATCTGGGAAGCCGTCACCACAACCGTCCAACATAGCTCTTGCCACTCTAGGTGGCAAACTTAGTGGCTGGGTGGCTTAGCGGTTAGTGTGCGCGACCGCTGAGCATGAGGTCGTGGGTTCGATCCCGGTTGGAACATCTAATGAAAAGTTTTTTTCTTCAAATAAAACGAGAGGGCCACAGCAGGACCATTGGCGAAGGGCGGCCAATCACTGCGTCGGCCATGCAGCCGACGCCAGCAGAGGAGTTCTAAGCGAAGCTGGGCCTCGTGCATTCTTCGAATTTGTCGACGGCGTTAGTCTGCAATTGATCGTGGGATGCGTCAGTGAAGTTTTGCAAAGTCGTCGCGTGTGCTAGTAACAAAATCCAACAGGAGGTGAGAAAACAGGAGACGATACACAGGGATCAACCAACACACGCGACATCTAGGACCAACAGCAGCAACATCAAGGACCAACAACAACGCGGCCCCAGCGAGACCTGAAAAGAGTGACACGAGGTCAAGCAGCAACGACAACAAGCAACAAAGTCTGCAAGTGTGTGTAAGTGGAAAATTTGGCGAACACGCGGGTGGAGTGGGTAAGCTGACAGGTGGCCATTTTTGTTGAAGGGGGAAATTACAGGGTGCGGTATAGGCATTTTGAAACAAAATTGTGAAATAAATTCTAGAAACTAACCATAATGCCTGCCCATATTTCTCGCGAACGAAATGTTACTGGTGTTAAACCCCAGGGATGGACAAGCAGCAATAAGTACCCAAAGTACCCTCGTGTCTGTTTAGGTGTTTAACCTCAAACACGAGTGATCATAGGCGAGCCGCGTGATACGGATGCTATTTCTGCTCAGGTGTTAACCTCTGATCTGGCCAGACACTATTTTTTGCCTTAGGTGTTAACCTCAGATCTAGTAGGTCACTATTTCTGCTTTAGGTGATAATCCTCAGATTTTTCCTTAGAGGCGACACGTGTTCTCGGCTAGGTAGCTTCACTCCGCCATCCGACTGTAACCGCCTTAGCCCACCCTACAATTTCTCGTATGTATCCGGACCTACGAGAATTACGATAGTTTCTCTTATAATCGAAATCCATTTTTCTTAAGAGATGCGGGTTTCAAACAGACATTAGATATTTTTTCTCTATTTGTGACAGCAGCAAAGAAGAGAAACAAAGGAAAATGAAAAATGTACAGAAAGTCAGAGGCGAAACAATAACAACACAACGCACTTTTCGGAAGCCTGTTGACTTTGTGCTGACGCCGGCGTCAGGTCATTTGTGAAAAAATTTTGCTTGAAAAGGTTCGTTCGATGTTTGTTTATAAAAGTGTTTAATAAAGTTGAGATAAAATGAAATTAAAAAGAAAATTAAATAACGCTGCTTCTTGAACAGCTAGCAGAGAGTGTTGTTAATTTAATGTAAAATGTAAATGTAATGTTAAATAAATATACGGATATCGAGAATATATATCCATATAGAGAAATGCTTGGGAAGGTTCAAGCCCAGAGAATGCGATAGTCATCATTCTCTGAAATGAATTTGGCGCTATTTTTAAGCCAAATGGTAGTCGCGTGAAGCGATATGAGCCATTGCTCGTTGAAAAAGATGTTGTATTTCTTGAACTTCCTTCGAGTTCAATCTGATGAAAACCTGACATTATGACTTAATGAGAATATTTTGCTCGACCTAGCTGACCTAAAATATCGTCAATTCTAGAGAGTGGAAATTTATCTGAAAGCAGTTTTTTATTTATTTGACGATAGTCAATTACCAATCGCCATTTTTTTGTTTCTGAGCCCGGAAGGACTTTATTTGGGACAAGTAGGAGTGAGCTGTTGTACTCAGACACAGATGTTTCGACAATGTTGTCGGAAATCAGTTTATCAACTTGTTTTTGTATTTCATTTGTTTGGCTATGCTGGCATTATCGGCATCTAGACCGTTGTCTATATATGTTGCCTCTAGTGATCTGCGGAGATTGTCTATTTCAGTGGTGTATTGGCATGCCGTTTTACCTTTTTGTTGTATACTCAACAGTTTGTCTTTTAATACATCCACTGATTCACCTTTTGCGACTTCTTTTAATTTCGCGATTATTCGATTTATGGTCCTTTCATTTTGTACCTTGTACAGTATTGGACCAATTAATTTAGATTTTATTACATGAATGGCTATTGCTTCCTGGTTGGCCTTTGTTAGTTCAACCAGTTGTAAGGCTGTAACGAATCTTTCCAAATGCAATTTTCGTCCGTCAAAGTCAGGTACAGTTGTAGATACCTCTTTGACGTACTGTCTATCTTTAGTTATTTGGTCTGTCATGTTGATAGTTATGTTCTGTAGGCTTTCTAATTGATCTTAGTTCATCTCTATGCCGGTATGTTGGACTTGTCATCCATTAATACCGATCGGACAAAGGTTGCTAGAGAATTTAATACCGATGGGCAGAATATTTGTAAATTGTGCCTGTCTGACATATTTATAAGGTTTTCTCTGAGACGCTTGACACCGCCTGAAGATTGTGTTAGATGTAATGAGTTAAATCTAGCTCTATTTTAATATATTATCATACGGACCTCTTTATATATATTAACAAGTTTCTCAATGTGCTTAATTTTCGTCTCGTTCGAAATATCGATTTATCAAATTCTACTCTGAGACTTTTTATGATTTCCGCTATTAAGCACTTGTTGTGCATTTAATACATTTTTAGAAAAATGGCTACGGACTGAAATCAATACGATGTCGGGCGACATTACCTGGACTTTATTAATGACGTTTGCCGTCGAGTCAACATTTTTGAATCAATTAGGCCCCATTTTCGGCCAAGATTTTAATAAAATAAGCGGAATATCCAGTTTTTATATAATTAAAAAAAAATTTTTTTCTTTGTTGTTTATTGCCTTATGGGAAAATTTTCGCATGTATAAGACACACGATCCTAATACACCTCGTGGGTGGAGAGAAAAGTTGTACCGTACTTGACGGTGTACATATTTTACCTAATTTTCGCATAAGCTTTACAGGCTTACACTTCTTGAGCGCTACTGAAGCAGCAATATTTCACAATATTTTTAAAAAGTTTTGTTTAAAAATATCTTAGATGTACATTCCTTTAAAAATAAAAATTTTCGTTTGAAGACATCCTTCAGCTGCTGCTGTTGTCCTGAGCCTTTGGTGAAGGCGGTGCCGGTGCCGGTCTGCACAGGCTGCTGCTGTTGTCCTGGGCCTATTAGCTCAGCCGGGGTGTGTCGACAGTGCGGTGTCGACAGATCTACCCTTAAGGTAGGCGTGCTGCGCACCGTAGAACATTTGTGGTGTGAGCATGCTTCTCAGGTGGAGATCCAGGAGTCTTTCCATTGTTTTCAGAAGAAACGATGATCGACTGTGGGTCTGTAGTCTTTCGGAGAGTTATGGTTTATCTTCCCTGCCTTGGGGATGAAGACCACTCTCACCTCCAGCCATCTTTCTGGGATGTAACCCGTGAGGAGACTTCCCTTGAAAATCTTGGTCAGCCATGGCTGTAGATTCAAGATCGATACTTGCAACATGACTGTAATGATTTCGTCAATCATCGTCGTGTCTATTTCCCCAGGTGCCTCGCTGATTTGTAGCTCAGTTGACCCGACCTCTGGTTCAGCATCTGGGCAACCTGGAAAATGCGTATTCACGAGCAGTTCCAGAGACTCTTGGCTGTTTTTTGCGTACGTTCCGTCCTGATTAAATAGTAACTCCGGGTTGGATGGATCTTTAGCCAGCACACGTCGAAGTCGGAACGCTTGACTGGTGCAGGCAATATCCTCGCAAAATTTTGCCCAAGAGTCTCTTCTTGCCTTCCGACACGCCCCATTGAATTTAGAAACTCAGTCGGTAGGCGTGACAGCCTTCTTGCTTGTTGGTCGATTTTGCTTTATTGAAGAGCTTCCTCGTTTCCTTCCTAGTCTGGCCGAGCTCCGTTGTCCACCACACTTTGTGGTTGACCTTTGGGAGGTCGTCTAACCGGGCAGGATTTAAGAAACGCTTTGCTTAGCACGTCTGTTATAGTCTGGGTGCATTTTTCAAGTGCGCCAGGCTGCAACAACTCTACGTCCGGAGAATCGGGGAGTGTTTGACTGACTGTTCTTGTGAATTTTTCACAGTTGGTTCGTTTAGGGTTCCTATAGGGAGTAGGCTTCTCTCTGCGCTAGTTGACATCGAACTGTATCCTGTAGTGGTCCGAAAAGGAGCACTTCGTGGATACATGCCAGTTGTCGACGTCAGAGAGCCTCTGCTTAGCGCTACGGTGTTTTCCCTGTTACACAGAATAAGGTTTGTGCTCAAAATGTAGTCCAGCAGTGCCTCTCCTTGTTCGTTAATGCCCGTACTACCCCATATGGAGTGGTGGGCATTCGCATCGCACCCCTGTCTGTTGACCTAACATCCTAGCTCAGAAGTATTGCCCGGAGGCAGCCCAGTCCAAGCTTCATCTGACCTTGCTTCTTCAGGATGAGGCTCTTGGATTCCCGACCAATGCTGATCCAGAGATTGTCGCGCGCCAGCTCCTCAGGATGGTCCAGTCGTCGGTTCCGTACTTCTTGTTCTGACCTTTGATCATGTTTAGTATTGTTCGGTCCTCCAGGATTGGAGGTTGGGATTCATAGCTTCATGACCGAACGTACAGGGACACGGTCCGGTGGTACGACGTCGATCTTTGCGCCAGGCCAAAGTTCACCAACGCCGTGGATTGTGTCGGTGAGAAATCTCAAGGACTCCTCGTTGACACAAGCCACGACCTTAGAGCCCTTATACTACTTGACGCCCTCAAACTCAGCTAGGAATGAATCTTTGCCTTTTGTCATGGCATCGTGGATGGCCTGCATGATGACTCCCTCAAGGATGAGCCAATTTTCGGGTGAAAGCTTCCGGGTTGCTTCGGTCGAAAATGGCTATCATAAGCTCCGGTTTTGAGCGTTGAGTTTTTTGGTCTACTTCGCTTGTTTTCCGGGGCCTTGGATGAGTTATCAGATCTTTGCCGCTTTGAATTTTCATCCCTTTCGCCATCCGGTCGTTCCTTTTGGGAGAGTGTGGTCGACGTAGGGGTGGTCTTCTGCGGTGCTTCTTGTCCCCAGTGGATGCTTTGGCTGCCTTCGACGTGGACGGAGATTCCGTCTTTGTCGCAGTTTCCGGTGTTTCCACTTGGGCCGTCGTACTCTGTGCTGGTGCTTGGTCCGAGCTATCCTTAGACAGCCGGTTGTAGCGGCGCACTTTGTACTCGTGCTTCTTTTTGATTCAGTTCAAACTTGATCAGATCAAATTTGATATCTGTAAAAACAAGATATAATTTGGATATTTCAATCCCAAGTATTATAAATACAGATCTTACAATTGAAACAGGTGAACAGCCAGAATCGATAGATCAAGATATAATTGATTCCGAAAATGAATCAGAAAAAGAATTAGACGAAAAAGATTTACACGATTTGACAATTCCAGCTGTAATAACATTACCTGAGTTATCAGATCAAGTAGAATCAGCTTCAATATCAACATATTCTAATGTAATCGAACAAAATCACTTCACAATGACAGACACATCAGCCGCCGACAGGGCTTATCGCCCAAGCAATTCTGGAATTTGACGGAAAAAAATTGCATCTACGATTTTTAACTGCAGTAAAATTGGTAAACCTTACAAAAGGACCATATGAAAATCTCGCTGTTGAAGTCATAAAATCGAAAACCATTGTTTCAACTCTTTATAGAGCCCAAAATAAAACAACAATCACCGCGATTATCAAAAAACTTCAAGACACAATATTTGGCGAAACATCTGATGTAGTAAAAGAAAAGATGGCTAACGTTTTCCAAAAAGGAAAAACAGCCACGCAATTCACAAACGAAATTGAAAACTTGCGTAAATTGTTGGAATCATAGTATATAGATGAAAGCTTAAGCGCAGAACACGCTGATACTTTCAGCACTAAAGAAGCAATAACAACAATGATCAGAAACTGTGAGCATGGAAAGTTAAAAACTATCCTTGAGGCAAGCTCATTCAAAACAATGAATGACGCGATCACCAAATATATACGTTGTAGTACGGAAATGACGGGCAACGCAAGCTCGTTACTATACACCCAAAACAGACAAAACTACAGAGGTAATAACTTCCGAGGTAACTTCCGAGGAAGGGGTGACTTTCCAAACAATAAAAACGGTTACCAACCTAATAATTACAGTGGTAACAACAGAGGCCATGGAAATTTCTCAGGAAATTTTAGAGGCAACAATCAGAACAATAATTATGCCAATCGAGGAAATTTCAATAATGGATATCGAGGCAACCAAAATCAGAACAACAACAATAACAGAAACAATAATAATGTTCGCATCGCACAAGGTAATTCGGAAAACCAACAAGCCCCTTCGAGTATTCAAAACCAATAGAAACTATATTTACCATCAATCCGAAACTTACTGCTTTTATAAAAATTAAAACACAAACAAAAAATCTTACTCTACAATCGCACAGGTGCAGACATATGAATTTTAAAAGAAAACTCGATCATTATACAAATGTTTATCAAAATAATATTATAAGAATATAGTGAAGGCATAACCGACTCCAAAGGTTTAGCTTTCGTTGAACTAAGAACAGATAATACCACATAATTTTTCTCCAAAATTTTCCTATACCGGTGACGGCATTCTTTATGGACTTTATTAAAAATTATAATTGCCTATTGCTCCAGACAGATTTGAAATTTCAATTTCAATTGTCCATTCTATTGACTCAAATGCCACCATTCTACCAGCAAGATCCGAAATAGTCCGACAAATAAAAGTGATCACAAAAGATGAGCATATTCTTATCCCGAATCATGAAATAGAAGATGGTAAACATATTGCAAACACAATAACAACTTCAAAAAATGCTTACGTCCTAATTTTAAACACAACCAACAAAACGGTAATGATTAATCTCAATAAAGTCAAAACTGAATCATTACAAGATTACGATATATTAAACATCAGTTCAAAGAGAAAAACAAATTCTGAAAAAATTATCTAAAAATTTTCCACCACTATTTAACGAAACTCTGACAGTGTTATGCACAAAATATGTCGATGTATTCGGACTCGAAACCGAATCAATAACTACAAACAATTTTTATAAACAAACACTAAGGACAAAGGATGATGAACCAGTCTATATAAAAATCTAAAGAATACCACATAGTCACAAAGAGGAGGTCGAAAAACAAGTCCACAAACTAATCAAAGATAATACTGTTGAACCTTCGGTATCAGAACAAAGTAGCCCGCTGTTACTTGTTCCAAAAAAATCTTTGCCCAATTCAACAGAAACAAGTAAGGGAGCTGTAGTCGAGTGCCCCGACTACAAATACTTGTGACTTCTTGTGTTTTCATACACATATACTATACACACACTCAGACATACACACACTCTAACATACGCACAAGGCCCCCCTCTCTCCCACAACAAAATTGATTCGTATGTAACTTCGTTTTGAATCGGGTATACACCTATCTATATGCAAACATTTATGGCTCTAGCTCTTATAGACCCTGAGATCGACGCGTTCATACGGACAGACGGACGGACAGGGCTAAATCGACTCGGCTATTGATGCTGATCATGAATATATAATTTATAGGGTCGCTAATGCTTCCTTCTACCTGTTACGTACTTTTGCGCAACTTCATGATCCCCCTTTTCCCATTTTCAATGGGAACAGGGTATAAAAATCTTAGCAACGTTTTTGATCTATGTCGAAAGTATAACCTTAAACTACATGCTGAAAAGTGTTCTTTCTTTATGCACGAAGTGACCTTACTAGGTCATAAAAGCACTGATAAAGGTATTTTACCTGATGATAAAAAATATGTTATCGAAAAATATCCAGTCCCAGCATATGCAGATAGTGCTAGACGATTTGTCGCATTCTGCAATTACTACAGAAGATTTATAAAAAAATGTTCCGATTACTCACGTCACATTATGAGATTATGATCGAATGGTCCGATCAATGCCAGAAGGATTTTGAAACTACACTACTACAATATCCTGACTTTAGCAAAGAATTTTGCATAATAACGGATGCTAGTAAACAAGCATGCGGTGCTGACCTAACACAAAATTACAATGGAATTCAACTCCCAATTGCATACGCATCACGCACATTCACCTAGGGTGAAAGCAATAAAAATACAACAAAACAAGAATTAACAGCAATATATGGCAAAAATTTCACAGTCAAAACAGACAACAGACCCCTCACTTATTTGTTTTCAATGGTAAATCCTGGTTCAAAACTAACCCGAATGAGGTTAGAATTAAAAGAGTACCAATTCACAGTAGAATATTTAAAGGGAAAAGATAACTTCGAAGCAGATGCACTATCGAGAATTTCGAATAGAAGAACTAAAAAATATACAGAATCACATACTTAAAGTCAGTACAAGAAATCAAATGAGACAAAAAACACTCTGCGCAGAGAATGAAAATGAAAATAAAAATGAAACCTTGCAATCGCAAATTCTTAAAAAAGCTTCTAAGCCCAACGTATAGTACGTCATTAAAAACGACGATGTACGAAATCTAGATTAAGGTCAGTTTTTCCAAAGGCTTGAAACAGAAGCCGGTATTAAATGGTATCAGCCAACTCAAAGTGGCATCGAGTGAAAAGATCTTTGAAACAATTTCAATAGAAAATTTCAAAAACAAATATTTAAAGAACGCTACTCCAATCGATGACCCAAATAAATAATAAAAATGAAATAGAAGCAATACTGTCTCAATTCCATGACGATCCAATGCAAGGAGGTCATTCAGGCATTACAAGAACACGGAAAAATAAAAAGACATTACTATTGGAAAAATAAATGCCCAAAATGACAAACGTCAAAAACGACAAAACATACAAAAACTCCTTTGACAATTACAGAAACCCCAATATGCGCTTTTGATAGAGTGATAGTGGACACTATTGGCCCACTTCTTTAATCTGAAAATGGCAATGATTATGCTGTTACATTAATTTGTGACTTGACGAAATATCTAGTCGCTATACCAATCGCTATAAAAATGCAAATACAGCTGCAAAAGCCATATTCGAATTTTTTATTCTAAAGTACGGTCCAATGAAGACGTTCATTTCGGACATGGGAACTAAATATAAAAATTTAATAATTAATGAACTGTGCAAATTTCTAAAAAATAGAAAATATTACATCAACAGCACACCACCACCAAACAATTGGAACCTTAATGAATACATTCGTTCTTATATATCAGTTGGCAAAGCTGATAGGGATGTATAGCTTCAATATGGCACACAGCTATTGCCATATGAGCTAGTTTTCGGTAAACCAAACAATTTACCAACACATTTAAAAAAAATAATATTACGCCCTTATGCAATATAGATAACTATGCTAAAGAAGCAAAATTTAGGCTAGAACAGGTATATAAGAGAGCCAGAATAATGCTAGAACAGCATAAGGATGCCAGTGCCACCATGGGCAATTTTCCAGCATTAGAAAATCACATCAATTTATTTCATTTACTGTCCTTACAAACCGAATTTCAAGTCAATCGGATGAAAATTGATTTTTGCATATCGAATTTCCCAAGAATTTTTCTTGTGGGCGGATTTTCCAAAATCGGGAAAACACGTGTCCAATTATTACGCATAATATGCATACAAACCAAATTTCAAGTCAATCGGATTAAACAAATAAATTACCCATACAAACTTCTCCGACGCTTTTCCGTGAATTCCCGACCAAATTTTCCAGCATCGGAAAATCACATATCAATTTATTTTACTTACTGTCCTTACAAACCGAATTTCAAGTCAATCGGATGAAAAATAGATTTTTGCATCTCCCGAGAATTTCCCTTGTAGACGGATTTTCCGAAATTGGAAAAATACATGTCCAATTATTTCGCATACTACTGCTTACAAACCGAATTTCAGGTCAATCGGATGAAACATAAAAATTTACCCATGCAAACTTTTCCGACTCTTTTCCGGGAATTTCCCGACCCTACGGTCAAATTTTCCAGCATCGGAAAATATCATTTCAATTTTATTCACTTATTGTCCTTACAAACCGAATTTCAAGTCAATCGGATGAAAAATAAAAATTTACCCTTACAAACTTTTCCGACGCTTTTCCCTACCCTACGGTCGAATTTTCCAGCATCGGAAAATCAAATTTCAATTTATTTTACTTACTGTCCTTACAAACCGAATTTCAAGTCCATCGGATGAAAAATAGATTTTTGCATATTGCATTTTCCGAGAATTTTCCTTGTTGGCGGATTTTCCGAAATCGGGAAAACACATGTCCAATTATGTTGCATATACAAACCGAATTTCAAGTCAATCGGATAAAAAATAAAATTTTCCCCATACAAAGTTTTCCGACGCTTTTCGGGCTTTTCCGGGTGGAATTTTCCAAAACCCAGTCTTAGTACGCACTTTCACCACTCCTGTCCAAATTTCAGCCCTCTAGCTCTTACCGTTTAGGCTGTGCGACGGTCACCAGTCAGTCAGTCAGTCAGGTTAAACAGTTTTATATAATCTTTGGACAACAGAGGCCGAATTGTCTTCCATCAGGCAACGCCAGGCCACACACATCTTTGGTGACGCGCCAGAAGCTCCGGGAGCTCGGATGGGAGGTTCTTTTGCATCCACCGTATAGGTTGTCAAAAAAGCCTTGCGGTATTTCCGCAAGCTTGTCTTTGCAAGTGCGTAGCTCTAGTTTTATTCGTCGCATCGGTTCACGCTAGAGCTTTTTGGAAAGCTCTTTTCCCTCTTTTTTTGATTTATTATTGTTAGTTTTTAGTCGTTCGTGAGTTATAGCGTCGCAAACATGGAGCAAAATAAAGAGAAAATACGGCATATTTTACAGTACTACTACGATAAAGGCAAAAATGCATCTCATGCTGCCAATAAAATTTGTGCAGTTTATGGACCCGATACAGTTTCCATTTCCACCGCACAACGATGGTTTCAACGTTTTCGTTCTGGTGCAGAGGTGGTCGAAGATGCGCCACGGTCCGGAAGGCCTGTCGTCGAAAATTGCGATAAAATCGCTGAATTGATCGTATGAGACCGGCATAGTAGCAGCCGTAGCATCGGCCAAGAGCTGGGCATGAGTCATCAAACCGTTATAAACCATTTGAAGAAGCTTGGATTCAAAAAGAAGCTCGATGTGTGGGTGCCACACAACTGGACGCAAAAAAACATTTTTGCCCGTATGGATGCATGCGAATCGCTTCTGAATCGCAACAAAATCGACCCGTTTTTGAAGCGTATGGTGACTGGCGATGAAAAGTGGGTCACTTACGACAACGTGAAGCGCAAACGGTCGTGGTCGAAAAGCGGTGAAGCTGCCCTGACGGTGGCCAAGCCTGGATTACCCGGGAAGGTTTTTTTTTTTTTTTGGGGGGGGGGGACAACTCCCCCCCCAAAAAACACTAAAAATTTTAAAACAATTTTTCTCCCAAAACAACCACCCCACAAACCTTTTTTATCACCCCACCCCGGGGGTCGTTGGTGGGGGTTTTCTTAATCCCCCCACACCCCTCCCCCACCATTATACTACTATTTTATCATATTTATTTGGAATTTCTCTTGAAATTTCCTCCCCCTTTTTTAATAATTGGGTTGTGTTTTTGGTTTTTTGGTTGGGTATTGTTTGGACACCTTACCGAAAAATCCACAAATAAAAATTTAATATATTATTATACAAAAATATAAAAAAAAAAAAAAAAAAATAATTAAATAAAATATACATAAATATATCTCAGAAAAAAACATTACCTAAAAATGCTCAAAATTACCTGAAATTTATGGACATTTTACCTAAAATGACAACCAAGGAATATTTTCCTTAATTTTTTGGCCTCTATTACCTTAAAAATTTTAGGCAATAAAAAAGCTTTTTAGGTAATGTGTGACCTAAAAATTTAGGCAACATATGACTTTAAATCGTCTATTTAGGTAATATATAGGCTTAAAAATTAGTCAATAAATAAGATTTTCAGGTAATGAGTGGACTAATAATTTTGGCAATGTATGACCTTAAAGCGACCTTTTAAGGTAATAGAAAGGCTTGAAATTTAGTCAATAAATTTGATTTTTAGGTAATGAGTGGACTTATTATTTTGGCAATGTATTTCCTTAAAACATCCGTTTAAGGTAATAGAATATTTCCCTTATTTTAGGCAGTAAATATCCGAATATATGTGAAACCCCAAAAAAATAATCCAGTTTTATAAAGGCTTTTTATTTAAAATTCAAAATCTTATATTCTAATATAATTTTGGTTTTACATATGAACTTCTTACTTGCGCCACGACAAACCATTCGCCGGGCCGTTGGAACTAACAGCGCGTGCAGAAGCAAAAAAATTCCAGCGTTGACGGTTTCTGTTAAAAAAAATATAAATAAAACCATAAGTATATCTTTAACTTATAAATACCAATAATTTACCTTCTGGAGCTCCATTAAGAGATTTAAGCAACTTGACGCTAAAAGGCTCTTTTACCCTATTTTGCGCAATTGGAATTACGCAATCTTTAAAGTTGGAGAACCTTTCAAAGAAAATATTTTCACTCTTCGGATATTTCTTAGTGAAATCAAGATTAATCTGGAATGAGATTGAATAAAAGATTTTAGTATTTGTTCCAACGAATTGATTATTAACTTACCAACTTAAAACCAAACGACTGTTTTAGTATAGGCCACTCGTTTAAAATAAGCTCAAGTTCGGTTGACTTTGCAAACGATTCAGATTCAGATTTTAGAATTGATTTTGTTCGTTTCACATTTCGTTTTTTTTATTTATTTAACAAAAGTTTTGATTTGTACTGCTGCGCCTACTATTATTTAAGGGTGCAATGATGCATCATGGCTTGGCGGTTGTTTTTTTAAATTCAAATCGGATTCATTAAATTAATTAACTTATTAACTTGTGCTTGACTTACACAAAGATGTTTGAGATTACACATCTGCATAATTCTCCCAGAAAGTTGAAAGTAACAAATTCTTCCACAATTTTACCCTGCCTCTTCCTCTTAAGTTCTGCCAAAAGGTGATTAACTCAATTCTGGCCATAATCAAATACATAATTAATTGAATTAACCTTTGTAAAATTACAAATATTTTAAAATACATATTCTGCCCACAAAATTAATTAATTAATTATTCTGCCCATTAAATTAATTAATTTTAGCTAGGTCTACATTTAGTTTGTCTGAGTACTAAGCTTATGAATATAAATAAAAGTGAATAATCGGTTTTAAATGGCGTTTAAGCCGCTGAGAGAAAATATCGACATTTTCGCCTTATGTTCATGTCAATCAGGAAAGAATCATAGGCTATGTCTCAAGTTTGTGCCGGCTCGAACGCGGATAAAAACGGTTAAAAAGTGCTTCAGAGCTGGGCCAAAAATTTGCGTTCGAGCGCCGGTATATTCACATGGTTATCTGTATGTAGCGAACTCACGAGAAGGCAAAAAACGCGCGTGTCTGTTAGTTTGGTTATATTTTAAGTCAAAATGCTATATGTTTAGAAAAATGCTAAAAGTTTAGGAAAATGGCATCATTTTAAAGCAATGGATTCCTAAAATTTTTTGACCTAAAACACGATTTTTTAGGTAAAATGCCCTATATTTTAGGCATTTATTGCCAGAAATTTACATTTTAGGTAATAAATTCCATTTTCCTAAAATTTAAGGAAAATCTTTTTTCTGGGTAATAATATTAATGCTTAAAACTAAGTACAGTGTCCATTCGATATGTGAAAATACTACATCTCCCTCCTTTAGAAAAATAGATTTTTGCATATCGAATTTCCCGAGAATTTTCCTTGTGGGCAGATATTCAGTAATCGGGAAAATTTGTGTCGAATTATTTCGTACAGTTCGCTTACCATCCCAGTTTCAAGTCAATCGGATGAAAAAAATTACCCATACAAACTTTTCCGAAGCTTTTTCGGGATTTTTCCGACCCTACATTCGAATTTTTCAACTTCGGAGAATCACATTTTAATTTTTTCACTTACTGTCTTTACAATGCGAATTTCAAGTCAATCGGATTGAAAAATAAAAATTTACCCATAAAACTTTTCCGATGCTTTTCCGGGAATTTCTCGACCCTGCGGTCGAATTTTACTGCTTCGGAAAATCACATTTCAATTTATTTCACTTACTGTCATTCTTCTTCCTATTTGTCCCGATATTTCTATCACAACCGTTTGACGGTCTCGGCCGCTGCTATTAATGCCTGCCACTCGCCGCTTCATCCGTTGATGACATTGTCCATGCTTCTGCGCCGTATAGCAGGACTGGGATGATAAGCGACTTGTATAGCGAAATTTTCGTTTTCCGAGAGAGGGCTCTGCTCTTGAAATCCTTACCGAGCCCGTAGTAACATCGGTTAGCAAGAGTAATTCTTCTTCGGATCTCCATACTGATGCTGTTGTCGCTGGTGATCATCGTTCCGAGGTAGACAAAGTCCCTTACAACAGTAAATAAGGTGTCACCGATAAGGTGTCACCCTGCCTAAAACCTCTTCTGGTAGAGGTTCTTTCCTATTTTGACGGAGCTTTGTGTTGTAAGACCCGCAGTTATCCATAACATCCAAATTAGTAACAGTCTTCAATTGGTTTAGTTTTTACTTTATTGTTGCGAGCGCACTCTGTGCCTCGATCTTTCTTGTTCACAAGCTTATGCATAATGTTTATTACAAATTCTTAAGAGTGGGTTTACCCTAAGGCTAAGAACTGCGCTGTTAGAGACGCTGGCAGCAGAGTAGTCGGTATTGATATTTGTATATGTATATGTTGCGGCGCTCACGTCGCTAAGAGAGGGAGAGCGAGTTATGTGCATGGAAACAGTGACCACGCTTAGCAATTATGCTGACTAGGCGCTTTGGCTGTCCAATGTGTATGTGGTCAAATTACTCCACTTGGTTTATGTAAACATTGCAGCAAAGTGCTACAATGTGTTTAAATATTTTTTAATGCATAACACTGAGTACAGTGTGCATTCGATAAGTGCGCATACTACATCTCCCTCCTTTTGAAAAAATAACGTAATTCTATGAAGTTATTTTAGTATTCAGTATTTAATTCTTATATAGTGTTTATAAAATATAGTGTATTTTTTTTGTGTATGTAGTATATAAAATTGTTGGAATAAAATTTTTGTGTATTATTATGTATTATTTTTTTTTTTTTGTTCTTTTTTTTTTAATTCTGTTCTTCGTTTTTTTTTTTTTTTTTTATTGTTTCATATCATTACATTTGTTGGCTGATCAGACCACTTTTTATATATTTCAGATTTTCAGTTATTAAACATTTTTAACCTGTCCTTATGTACTTTCTGTTTTTTCTGTTTGCTATCTCTAATTAAAATAATATCATTATCTTCCCTTTTTTCTACTGTAAAGGGGTCCTTAGATACGTAGGATCTAACTTATGACCTGTTTCTGTTTTTTTAGCAAAACTTTATCTCCTACTGATATATCTATGTTCCTTACTAATTTATCGTAGATTTCTTTATTTTTTCGCTTATGTTCTTCTAACATTATTCTAGCTCTTTTATAAGCTAATTCTAATCTGTATTTGCTTCCTTAGCATAATCATCTATTCTATAGGTTCTATATTGTTTATGCTATTAAAATGTTTTGCCAGGTTACTTGTTTTACCAAAGACGAGTTCATATGGATAAATACTTATGTGTCATAGACGAGTCGTATTGAAACAGAATATTGAAGCCATACGTCCAAATCAGTTTTATCAACCGATACTCGTTAAAAGTCCGGTGGCTTCTTTCGACTGTTCCAACTGGTGATGGTGGTGTGCAGTTGATGTTATATTGTTTATTTTAGGTATTTGCACAAATCATTAGTTATTGAATTTTTATATTCTGTTCCCTTGTCCGTAATGAACGTCTTCAT
>JAEIFV010001478.1:0-45580 GCA_018904265.1 Lordiphosa collinella
AATCTGAAGTAAAATAACCATCTAACGGATAAAAAGATACGTTCAAATGTATCTCAAAGATACAAAAAAATACCAAACACCCTCAAACAAGCACTTTTTGTGCCACACAAAATGTTGACTGGGCACTCCGCTGCGGATTCAGCGAGTCCCACCACATCCACCACCATCTCTAGCGATTGAGCACTGAGAGAGCGACCTTAACGAGACGACACCAGTGCCAGTGGATTAGATAGATTGGCGCTGCTGCCCTTAAAGATTTCCTTACACGACCAGACGACGCATCAAATTCAACTCCGGCCACCATGGCAGCAACATTGCGTAGATTCCATGGCTTGAGGTTGCTCAAATCGACGGCAGCATTAAATTTGCAGCAGGTAAACCAGACGGGAGTTGGGCCAGCCACTCTGCATAGCTGGCAGTTGAAAGGGTCGTGTTTAGATGCAGGAATCCATTGCCAGGAATTCCAGGCAACTGAATTGAGGTGTCACAGTTAATCCCCCATCTTCTGGCCTCGGTGGTGATTAGGATGGGCTTGCACTGACCGAGCAGTGTTCCATAGGCAAAGTCCCCCTCAATTATGTAACTTTAGTGCGAAAATTCGTACACTTTGTCTTAGGAGTCTCAGCCGTGGCTTAATCATGCTCCATTTCTTCTACTCTCTTGCAGGCCAAAAACCTCTCCTCGGCCAGCAGTTGGGCCCAGAACAACAAGAAGGTAAGTCATCAAAAGGTTGAAGCAAATCGGAGATTCATTTCATAATAGCCAAATATTTTGTACCTAACCTCAAACATGTATGCGTTTGCTTCTCTCTCCCTCTCTGTCCCGCTCTCTCTCTCTCCGTGTGTGTGTGTGTGTTGCTGTGAACAGCTGATTGGTGCTGTGGGAGCTATTACCGGTGGCGTTGGTGCCTTGCTGTTTGCTCTGGAGCAATCTGTCCAGGCATCGGGCACTGAAGTGCATCCCCCCGCACAACCCTGGAACCACAAGGGTCTATTCTCCTCGCTGGATCACCAAAGGTGAGTGATCTTCTGTGGAACCATGTGAATCTCTAATGTGATACTTTGCAGCATACGTCGTGGCTATGAGGTGTATAAGCAGGTGTGCTCCGCCTGCCATTCGATGCAATACATTGCCTACCGCAATCTGATTGGCGTCAGCCATACCGAAGCCGAGGCCAAGGCCGAAGCCGAGCAGATCATGGTAAGTAAGGAGGAGCAAGGTGAAGAAGGAAATCCCTTCTATTCCTATTAAATCGCTCATTTAATAGATTTCTGAAAAAGATTAGGTTGAAAGTTTTGGTAAAGACTTTTTCAAAACTTTCCTAAGATCGCTATTTAGATTTAGAACTTGAACCCGGATTCGTTTACCACAATTAGCCGATTAAAACTTAGAGCCAGAGCCAATATTTTGACTGAGAAACAATATTTTTGAACACGTGGGAACGTTTACCCTAATTAACCAATTAAACTTTAGAACCAGATACGATATTATTAGTAAGAAACGATATTCAACAACCGAACTTATATTTTGAGTAAAAGCCGATGTCGGAAAACCAATAACACAACCCAAGTTCCCGACTTGTAAAAAAATTAAAAATTCCTCAATGCATCAAGCCCACAGCTCAAATTATAATTGACTCTCAGTGAATCAAGCCGGTTCTGAACCGAACCAATCCAAATCGCAACCAAACCGCTAATTCCAGCTGATAAACCGCAAATCGAACCGGCTTCCCTTCGAAAATGCTTAACCGAACCGAAAACCACAAATGAAAACGGTTCGGCTTGGTTCAGTTCACTGACGAATCTCAAGACGTATAAACTTTGGGAATTTTGATCGAATGACTACGAGAAATTCAAATTTATGTAGCATCCAACCAAAACCCCCCCCCCCAAAAAATGTAAAGATACATTGATATATACTCTGCCGCAAATAGCTCATAAATCCAAGAGCTGGTCATTTTGTTTGTCTGTGTTATCTTAGAACCGAAATAATTCTATTGAAACGATATCCGAGAAACGATATTCTTTAACCGAAGACTGTAGCAGTACCAAAGAATTGTTCGGTTGCAGTTATTTTTCCGCTATCACTAAGACGATTAAAACTTAGAGCCAGAACCTATATTTTGATATAAGATCCGATATCCGAGAACCAATATTCTTGGAACCGAAAGACGATACACCGACCAGTACAGTTTCAGGTCCAAGTTTTTTGCCGATATTGCTAATGAGAACCGATATTCTAGGAACAGAAAAACCACAACTGTACCAAATAATGAAACCGGTTCTTTGTGTTTTTCGGTATAATTAACTGAAATAAACTGATTAAACCACAGGACCAGAATAGGTATTTTTAAAGAGAAAGAGAAAAACCATTTTTTTTTTACTTTTTTTAAGGCGGGACAAATTTTCATGGTTAACTTCTAATCTTCTACATAGAGCTATCTGTCACATAAACCTACAAATAACAAAACAAAATTTAGGTTTATCTGACACTTAGCTGCTATTTGGAAGATGAGAATTCGGCCTTTAAGCAGATAAATTTAAAAAAAACAAAGAGTGGAAAATATGGACTTTTCGCTCAGTTTGTGGCAGTAAAAGTTTCGTTCACGATAGTTCGCAAAGGCTGTCGTAAGCGCTGATTATTTTTCAGTTAAAAGCTCAACGCTTAAAAGTTTGAAGAAGGTTCTAAGGTCGTTTTTAAAACTCGCTAGTGTTAGTATATGGTAACGAACCTCGGCTCCGACGGCAAACTAGTCCTAATGACCGCTGTCGATTCTCGTTCAACGAGCCAAGTATCGAACCTTGATACCTGGTCAATTTAATCTCAAGTTCTGGTAATTTCCCGTTCACCGCTTGGCATGGCTAATTGGATGTTTTAATAAACACTGGATTTCTAATTACTGAACCACCTTGCCTTCTTATTTGCCCGGCTTGGAGTTTTGGAGGATTGTTCTTGCACTCTCCTTTGCCCGGCTTGCCAAGGGTCCGGCGGACCTCTTTTCCCCCTTCACCTAATAAAAACAGTCTCCGCTTGGCCAACCGATATCAAGAAAAAAGAAGTCATCTGTATTGACCCAATCTCGTTACAATATTAGATTCATTCACTAATTCAGAGCAAGCTCAAAGTATTCTCGCGAGTCAAGAAAACTTGTATTCTAGTCATGCTTCAAACGTTCATGTAATCGGTTAACCCATCTATCGTTGTTGGGTTCGATGACCTTATTAATTTTTAAATAAGTTTTGGGTTTTAGCCGGCTTCAGGTCATGTTTTTTTTAGTGTGATTAAGTGTAAAAACAAATTAAACACCAATATTTTGTGTTTTTCTCCGTTATATTTCGGATTCCTACGGAATCCGACTTCAGGAAAAGGTCACTGCGTCTTGCTTGTCAGCTGTGGAGTTCACAATTCACTTTTTATTGGTTTTTACATTTAATCACACTAGAAAAACACGACCTGTCTTAAGATAGGAAGAACGGAAATTATTTAATTTTCATTGACTTGGGAACAATAACTCCTTCGAAACTTTAGTTAAAAATGGCAACTATACACTCGAAACTGGTCACACCCTTGAATATTCCGAAATCTATGAGTGCAACTATTGATTTAGGAAATTTTTCCATATACTTAAAGTTCTAGAATCATTCCTAATAAATTTATATTATATTCCTGATAAACTTATAGATGTTAAAACTCTAAATTTTAATAAAAAGCGATATATAATCTGACCAATAATGTTAAATTGATCGTTTATGAGTTTGTCAGTGATATAGTAAAAAATTGTGATCTCATATTTAACTGATAAATCTTTTCTACATCATAAAAAGATTACTACAAATTTTTTAAAAAATTTCTAAAATTTTTCAAAAAAAATTGCTAAAAATTTCAGAACAATTTCTATAACTTTGAAAACATACCTTAAATTAATCTAGAATCATCTTTAAGTAAGAAATAATAAGTTTCATTTTCCTCTCTCCAGGTCAAGGACGGTCCCGATGACTCCGGTAACTATTACGAGCGTCCCGGCAAGCTGTCGGATTACTTCCCCTCGCCGTATCCTAATGAGGAGGCGGCCCGTGCTGCCAACAATGGTGCCTATCCACCGGATTTGAGTTACATTGTGTCGGCTCGTCATGGTGGTGAAGATTATATCTTCGCTCTGTTGACCGGCTACTTTGATGCACCAGCTGGTGTGCTACTACGCGAGGGTCAGTACTTTAATCCGTACTTCCCAGGTGGTGCCATTTCCATGGCCCAGGTGTTGTACAACGAGGTGAGCCCTAAGAAGAAACCGCACACCTGGAAACGATTTCCCATTAATCTCCCTCCTTCTCATTCATCAGGTCATTGAGTATGAGGACGGCACACCGCCAACACAGAGCCAACTGGCCAAGGATGTGGGCACTTTCCTTAAGTGGACCTCCGAGCCGGAGCACGATGAGCGCAAACAGCTGCTGATCAAAGTAATTGGCATTCTCGGCTTCCTGACTGCCATCTCGTATTACATTAAGCGACACAAGTGGTCGATCCTCAAGTCGCGAAAGATTGTTTTCGTGCCCAAGGACAAGTAGATAAATGAAATGATGTTTAAAATTCAATTGCCGTGTTATGTGAGAAATAAATCAATTTTAAGCAAAACACAACCAAACACAAACAGAAGAAAACAAAACCCGGAGAGCGTAAGAGAAATTGGGAAGCGAAACCGCCTAGCAAAATGAGTCATGCTTAAAATAAATATTACATTGATTGTGTATAAAAAACGGAAACAACTATAATTCAAATTATGTATTTAAAATAAACCATTGACAAGTAAACAACAATTTTTAATGTAGAATAGAAAGAGTCGAAATAGTTAGATTTATATCAAAACTATGAGAAGGTCTAGGAAATGTAAATCTTTAGGGAGCCAGTTCCTTTGATGCTGAATTAAATGTTTTAAGAGAAAGAACTATGGATACCAGTAAGTATATTTAGTTTAAGCTCAATAACGAACTATAAGCTGCATTCAATGTTTAGTTTTGTTCTGAAAATGATTGGAAATTATAGGGATCCTTCCCCACTTATTGAATACAATCTTCCCTAACCTTAACCTGCGATTTGGGGTAACGGAAAACGATTTTTACGTTAGCTAGGAATTTGAACTTTCATAACAAAGAGCAACCGAATGATTCAGCCCATATCTCTGTAATTTTGACTAGTTCATTTAGATTTGATTATCTGGGATAAGTAAAACATTTCATTTTACTAGATTTACTTAAACCTCAAGGCTTATATGATACTGTGGAGTGAGAGGATCAGGCTTCGCTAAAATAAAAAGGGGAACCTCTTTTTATAGTGAATTCAAGGACAAAATCAGTTCTTAGCTTTACCGTCACAAGATCGAACGATGCTTTGGAATTGCATTTTAAATGCCTAAAAGATAAAAATTCCATTTGTTTTCTTCGAAAGATCCAATCTCCGTCAATTCTAAACTTAGGTTTTTTGAATTAAATTTATTTTTCCAAAATTTTAAGACAAACGGAGGAGAAGTCTAGAAGAAAGAGCCTTTGGGTAAACGCTGCATACTTGAAAATTCGAATACGTTTTCTCAAATCATGGCTTTTGATGTCGAGGGACATGATTTCTGAAAAGCTATAGCAAATAGATCTTATGGAAAATTGGCACTCTTCTTCTTGATGAAACGAGAAATTAAGACAAGCTTTGATCACAACTAATTCAGCAAGGTATTTCGTGGTTTTTATCATCAGGTCTGTTTCCGTTTTCGATTCCGAAATTAATCAGGGATGTAAGCCGTTTTTGAACCGAACCGCCAACTCCAGCTGATAAGCCGAACCAGCGTTACTTTGAAAATGGTGACCTGAATCGAAAACGACAAATCAAAACGGTTCGGCTCAGTCCACAGACGAGTTTTAAGACGTAATCGATACTTTGGAAGTTGCTAATCGATTTGTGGGCGAGTCCCAATTCCCTTACGGGTCGATATTCAATCCAATCTTATCCAGGAGACGACTATTCAAATTTTTTCTAAGAAATCAATTTGGAAATTTTTGAAAAGTCACATATTCACTTTAGAAATATTGGATTAAGGTTCGAGGAAGACACTTTAGCTGAGTACCTTATACCAAAATAAAAACAGCGTACCGTATTGAAACCGAAAAAGATTAAAAACCGAAACAGAACCCTTAACCGAAACATTCATTTCGGGACGTACCGGAACCGAAATTAGTTTTGGTATTAATCCCTGTTCAGGACAGATTAGAGGACATTTCTAACTGTTAGACTTAAGAACGGGATTAAAAGGTCAAGATTCGGTAGAATGAATGATCCTTGAACCGAAACAAGTTTTTTTCATCATTTCGGATTTGCAGCTACTTTAAAAGTCCACAGATTTATCTTTCCGAGCAAAATTTAAGAGTAAAACGCGACTATATACTTATGAAAAAGCTTTAAGAGTTGAGATAGTGACCTTTGAAAGTTTGGAAAAAATACCTTTCCGCGCAGATTTCAGGGCAAATCTGGACTGTATACTTGTGATGGGGCTGGAAGGCTTGGACTCGGCGAAATTTTGCAAAATTCTGGACGGTAATCCTTAAGTACATGCTTTAAGGGTTGAGACTCGCCGGATTTAAGGGCGACACTAGAACAGAAATGCGTCCTAGTGGCCCTAACTAGTGTGTTGTTCCTAACATTTTGTGTAATAATCCTGTTTGATCTGTAAATTTCGGTACAGTGCACTTATTATTGTGCTAATGTGGGAAAAAACGCACACCCCATTCGGCGAGTAAAGACCGAAGAACACAAGAAGTGCACGACCTCTAACATTTTCTATACACGAATAAAAACAGAATTGTATTCTCGATATAAACACGCGACAAAAAACGAGAACGCAAAACTAACTTCGTCTGTGCCAAAGTTTTAATACACTTGATATAGAAAATTTCTATGACAGTTAAAGAAGTAACCACCCGATCCGCGCGGTTCTACATATTAGCAGCGTGCAGAAGAAAGATGACTCTGTGCCAAATTTCAGCTCGACAACTTCAAAACTGAAGGAGTAGTTCACGTAGAAACAGACAAGCGGACAGACAAAGCTTGTCATGCTGATCAAGAGTCAGGAGGGGACACCTTGAGAACGCCACAAAAACGTCTTATGAAAAATAAATTTGACCAGGTAACCAAGATATAGATCTTTGCTTATATTTTAGGTGTTTTCATAAAATACAATATTAATTTATAGGTGCAGGATGTCCATGAGGAAGACGAATGTGGAGTAGTCCCGTCTTTTGGGGCGCCACTTGGAAAAAAATAGTCCTTCTAGGGCTTACGTTGATTGGGCCTCCTGGGGAAACCACGTTAAAATGCGCGCCTTAAACTTTACCTCAAAAAGGGGGCCTGTCAAAGAGTTCACAACAGATCCAAAAGGTGGAAAGTTTTTCTCAATTTCGCCCTCAAATTCAACCAAACTTTCGTCTTACTCAAATGCTAAGAATATTTTCTAAATATTTATTTGCAAAAACAAGTAGAATTCGAAATGCATTCGTAATCGAAAATATTTTATATGGGCAAAAACGCAAAATTCATTTGCAAGAAGACCAAGGTCGACTGCCAATTGAACTCTGCACGAAAGTTCTTTATAATTCGCGGTCCATCGAGGATATTTTTTTTTTAATTTTTGGAAAATGTATATGGATGTATAGTAAACATTTACCTTCTTAATACGTGATTTACCTACCATATCTGCCATTCGACGGTTATCCAATGCCATTTTGTGCGTTTTCTTACTTAGTTTGGGATGATACCATTCTCTTGTTATCAAAAAAAGTACGGGTTTTAGCTTTCTATTTTAAGACGATCTTTTTGGATATGTACCATGAACGGTGCTCCAACTTGTACCGCATTTCTGTCCTCTGCACTCTGTACTAAGCTTCAACTTTATAGAAAACGTACGGGACTGCCCAAGTTGAAAAATCTATGCATTGGTGCCACAATTTCCAACGATTCCAGAGACAAGCCTGCGGATCGATTATTTCAAGAGCTTGCACTAAATCTAGATGTAATGTAAAATGTCTTGACACAGCCCCAAAGCCGAGCTTCTCTCAATCTCTTGGCTTGTGCGCTTCCAATTTTCGCAAAAGAGAAAGGGACCTACAGCTTAACGCCGAATCCGAACGGCAGTTTGAGCAGCTTTTGCATGGCTAATTACCACAGAGCTGGCGCCAACAGCAGAGAGGGGTGACGGGGTGTAAAGTTTATTCAAAGAAAAAACTTTTCATTAGATGTTCCGAGGCGGGATCGAACCCACGACCTATTGCACAGCGGTCGCGCACACTAGACGCTGCATCTAGATGGAGGATCATGATTTCAGTGGACTGTACTAAAAACTACTTGCAAAATATGATTTAATGACCATTTTTGTCATACAAGGCAACAATATCAAACTTTTGGCAGGTTAGTTGAAGCTTGAAGTTGCTTTAAATGTATATTTTGAACCTTTTTTAGACTTTTTTGGGAGACTATGTTTCGACTATCTTTGATATTATCATAAAGTACCATTTCTAAGCTTAAAAATTTCCAACCCAAAACATTTCAACAAGCGAAGATATACAATTTCGAATTCATGTAAAATTATTTGAAGCCAAGTAGACCCGACTAAACTGTGGTCCAAGCCTTACACCAATTTCCTAGAATTGCATGAAATTTTAAAAGATTGATTCGCTTTGGTTCTTGGGCTTTTTAAGTACCTGATAGCGTCAAGAGTTTCCTTCGGAGATTTTCTTATAAACGATTGCAAATCAACTAAGTTTGCTAACGAAAAAGATAATTCACTTAACAAAACCTCAACCTGTAAGAGAACAATTTATATTGATAACCTAAATCTGTTCGATATTTGCTTAAAACTGATATCCAACTTCCCTAGCCTCCTTCCTTAATCCAAACAAATGATGACTGACTACACTCAGTCCTCTTTTTTTGGGAATTGTTTGACTTTTCGTTTTATTGGATTATTAATTGTTTTATTTAGAAGCTTAAACTAAAGTATTATTTTAATCATTTTTCATCGTGTCCTCGTACTCGGCCAGTTTCAATCGTTCGCTTCGATTTTTAGTATATTTTTGTTTTGTTTTTTTAAGAATACAAATCGTGTCCCTCCTTCCGTTAGGGGAGGGGGAGAAAAAAAACTTTCTTCACTGCAAAAATTCTCTTAGATTTTGTGGTTTTTATTTAAATTATTATATATATTGTTTATGTATATAATTAATAATTCTTTTTTTTTTTTGTTTTGTTTGTTTAGGCAAAAAACAATAATTACGCTGCGGCTGCTTTAATGGATTTCTTTTCGGCGCGTGAGTAAAAATGATAAATGTTAATTTTCTTTATATTTTGCAGACCTTTCGCCTGGTTGGATCTCTTATAGAAGAAGAAAGTTTTGGGAGGACTTGGAAAATGGTAACCAGGAAGTAGAAAGAAAACGGAAATCATGTTGACATTGGTAAATGTGTTTCATTTGTTTTGTGTATGACGGAAGGGACGACGATCAGTTTTAGTGACGTTGCTTTTGTTGTTGCTGCTGGTATGGTTGGTTTAACGTTGCAACACACACACACACACACGCACCCACAGACACATTTTCCTCCATTGTGTGCTGCTGCTGCATTTCGCTTTTGGGGGGTGGAACTGGATCGACTAAAAACAGCTTCCTTCTGGCGGCTGTGCCAATTTCAGGTTCTCTTTCATGGTCATAATTCTACGTATTTCCTGAAGCATCGTTTTTATAGTGTACTCACGACTCCATCTGGCCAACATGGGCACTGATCTATGATCAACCTTTAACGAGAGAAAACAAACAAGGGTTAATTATAGTTTACTCAGAAAGGTTCAGCTGCTGACTTACCACTCCATTATTCTGATTAATGCAATTAATATTTACTTTAGTTAAAAATCTGAGCGTTGGTGGCTCATCCGGATAGCGTTCGCCGCATTCAATCTTTAATGAATACATACGATTCTCGAATGGCGTCTGCAAGTGGGAAAAGTGTAAACAATTTGCATTTAATTAGACGGAAATATGTACATTTTAAAGTTCAGAGCCAAGTGCCGATGACGATGACTCAGGCGCCACAACGACGATGTTGCTGCAGCAACCAACCCAGAAACCAAAGGGCTGGCAACCCACCCATATATATTCCCCACATATAAATGGTTGTATCTATGATTCATGCGGCGGCGCGCGCAACATTCCTTGACAACAATTCAATAATGATTTGTTTGTTGTCTTAAAATGGGCAACAATTAGAAATTAATCGCTTTTAATCATCAGATTTTTCATTAAGTTTCAGTCTCAAATTGCTGAATGGAAAGATTAAATCTCAGGTATAAAGTGGATGGAATGACAGGCGGTGAGTTGGGAAAAGTAGGGTTTGGTTAGGGTCTTGGTTTTTGATGATTAAAATATATTCACGAGTGTCTTGGCAATTGTGCATTAGGTTTCCTAAGCTGCTGGAAAACCAAACTTAGTATCGTTCGATTCTGGATACCAAAAGAACAAGTACTAATCTCTCTACAAACGCTGAATAGCAAACTAGAGAATACGGTTCGGGACACAGATAGTTTAAGGTAAAGCAGCACGACCTAAAATACACTTAAAATCTAATCTGCAGCTTCAAAGGAAGAAGCTGGAGGTTGTGTGAAATCTGTAACATCTTGTCTAAAGTTGCAGATTTGGCGGAAATCGGATAGAACTAACTTTGACCCAAATTACAAACATTTTTAAAGCATGAGAGGAGTTGGATTACATTACAGGTGTTAATCCACTGGTCATTTAAGCAACTTTCACAAAAAACTGCCCAACGTCCATGTGCGGCAGGCACCATGGCGCATCAAAGCTATGGAGCATGGTTGTCACAGAGATCAATAGTAGTAAGAACCAAATCTATATGGAAATCAGAACTATTGGGATCTGTAGACTGGCTTACAGGACGCCCAGCTGAAGTTTACAGCGAAGAGCCGGAAATGTAGCTCTCCTACAAACTGCTGGGAAGCAGTAGATTTCCTTAGCTAAACAGCTAGATGGAGGAGTTAACAGAGAAAGAAGCAGAGGAAAAATGAATAAACACAACCGACTGCAGAATCTCATACATTAAGTGCAAGAAAAGAAACAATAAACTCACGCACTATCTGCTACAGCTCCAAAGAATAGACTGTAAACTGCTTATATGCTTATTAACTGATCACTGCCAAGCATTGCTATGTACATATGTAAAGGAAATACATAAAACCGGTAGTCGTAGAAACTCATCTGCAGCTGAGCTGATCTGCCACTAAGACTAAGACATCTAAACACCACATGGATCGATTTTTGGAAGAGACTGACAAGAGGCCACCGAAAGAAATATTGGCTTTAGATAAAATGTCAAACATTCTTCTGGATTTCGAAGTCCAAAACAAAAGCCCGGCCTCATTAAGGAGCTTATGGTCTATGTGTGTCCCTCACCTAGGGCCAGACGAAACTAACTAGCTGTAGGATGATTTTGGAGAGCATTTCCCCACAAAACATGAAAAGTACTCAGTTCATTAAAGCAGAAATCTGTTTTCTCTGAAAAGGACTATCGCATAAGCGTTGCGTTCAGGTTCAAAACAGCAGAGCTCTTATGTCCAAAATGTACCGAGATTATAAATCAAACGATGAAATGTTCCAATAGATCAAGAAAGAATGTCGGTCAAGCCAAAGAAATTGTATGCTCAGTATTTTTGAATGGAAAATAAACTTGATTTCGCTGCCTAACGGGTGACAACTAAAAATATGCACAAACTTTGAGAGAGCGCGCCTTTAGCTGAGCTTTACATAAAAACTTTCGGGATGACATTTCTTTCACTTTGTACTCCTGTCAACACATTTTCATGCCTCCTGACAATAATTTTGACAAGAACGTCTTCGTGATCGCGTTGTAAAATTCTATGAAATGCACGCTAACAAAAGTAAAGTGTTTACAGTAAACCATTTTACCCAAGAGGGCAAGTCCAAACGCACTATTTAAATTATTTTGCTATCTGCACTATCTGCTACAGCTCCAAAGAATAGACTATAAACTGCTTATAGGCCTAGCAGCCGCTCATGCGAAAAAGCTAGAAAACACCTAGAACCGGAAGTCGTAGAAACTGTGAAACACCTCATCTGCAGCAGCCAAGCAATTGCCACAATAAGTCTAAGACATCTAAACACCAAATGGATTGCTTTCTGGAAGAAACGGCCAAGAGACCACCGATAGAAACAATCAGCCAAGTATTTGCCAAACGAATTTTGCATGTGAATGTCCGCATAACGTACGCCGTGACCGGACTTCTGAGAGGCGCCCGAAACCTGGATAAATTTAAACTTAAATAAATTACATGAGGACATGAGGAAACCCCCGGGCCCGGAGTCCCCTTTAGACAGGCCTGTATGTATATTCTTTATATGGTCGGAGATGATTCCTTCTATGCGTTCCAAACTTCTGGGCAAAATAACTTTAAGTTTAACTTTAGTCGCCTTTTATGGGTGCCGATTTTATACATATATCAAGAATTTGTATTAAGACCGCCGCCTGTCGATGTGTGGACTTATTCGCAGCAAGCAAAGATGGTAGCCATCCAGGAATCACGATCAAGAAAGGAAATGTATTTATATGCTCGGACAGTGAAGCAAGTATGAAGGCACTTGACTCATACACAAATAATGATATAACGCTCACTGAATGTCGCCTATCCCTGAACAAGATTGGCCGAACCTTCAGTATTTACCTATTATGGGTGCCTAAACACCGGAACATATATGGAAACGAGTCTGCGGACACACTAGCCAGACTAGGCACAAACGCCGAGCTCCTTTCAGAGAAGAGCACGATAGGGATGCCGAAGGCTACCTAAAAGCTTCACAAAAAAACCGAAACACTACACCCCGCTACGGACTGATGGAAAAAACCTTTCCTCCTGGGCGGTAACAAGACTTACGTTGCCAGCATTCGACCTAAAACGTATTCACACACTTTTACGTTACAGAAGGGAACACATATCCCTTACAGGTAGAGGAAACCGTGCAACACCTTTAGTGTCATTGTCCCGCTTTGAATAGGAGGAGACTTATGATACTTGGTCAACTCCTCCTACTCAACCTCTCGGAGGCTTCCGAGCTAGAAATCTCAGCTGCAGCTAAGCTTATTCTGTAAACACCATGGTTCAGTCACCCTAAGGTCTAAAAGGTTTTAACAGGAAATATATGGTATCTTAACGGGCCCATGTGGCCTAAATGGGAGAGTGACTTATCGCTCTCAGGCATTGAACCTAAACTAACCTCTCCCTTGTAGGTCGACACCAGAGAAAGGCAAACTGAAACATATATGGGCATTTCCACCGAAAGGTCTAACTAGACCAAAAATTAAAAGTGGTCATATTTTCCTAGGGACACAATAAAATTAAACTAATGCAACCCATTTCGAAAGTTTTGAACGCCCACCACCAGTTTTCTCATTTTTATAGTTTTATTGCACGCTTTTTTCTTCAAAAGTGCCTGTGGATTGCATTGTCTTTTGATGCAGGAAATTGTTCTAAGAGTACAGAGAGATTAAAAACGTTGCATAAGAAAGCCAAGCAAACTGTGTGATTGCAATTAATTGTAAGTTTGTGATTTGCATTAAACAGAAACCACCTAAATATCTTGATGGAAAAAGTGTTGCGTTCGACATACAAAAATATAATAAAAAAAGTAAAGAAGATTTTCAAATCAAACAAATTACATTTTAAAGGACAATTCATTGAGAAGATATTAAATCAATTTGGGCTTAAGAATTGTGTCAGGTTCCGCTAAACTTTGTGATTATATAGATGGGGGATCGAAAACAACTTCAGTTTTTGACACGTTCGAATCGCTTCTTACTTTGGAATTATTGTAAAAACAGGATTTCACTTGCTGTTCTTTTTAGCACGAATTAAAGTGCTTTCTAAGAGCTTTATAATAAAGTAAAAAACGAATTGAAATTTCACTTCGTTTTCGACTTTTTATTTACTTTAAATGTGTACGAAGGTTATGTACAACATAATGGCAATGCTCATATGATTAGAATAGACCGATTTTGAACCATATCGCTTATTCCAGCTGGTGAACCGAACCTGCTTCCTTTCAGAAATGCTGAGCCAAACCGAAAACCACAAAGAAAAAGGTTCGGTACGGTTCAGTTCTCAAACTACTTTTAAAACGTGTATCGCTTTTGTCTAGCCAATGATTCTTATTAATTTGCAAATTTGAATCATAAGGGCTCCCTAATGATAGACAGAATTGACTTGTCACAAATTGTACATATGTATTTGTCTAGGAACTAATAGACGAATCCTGCAAATCCGTCATTCTTCGAAGGATTTTAAAGATATTCATATGGATTATAGGAATTTAATTTCCAAATTGTGCGAAGTCACATCATCCCAGAAATCATGGAACTTCTCAATATGCCTTTCTGAACCACTGAACCCAACCGAAACCGCGGTTCAGTTAGCTCCAAAAACCATATAAGAAACCGAAACGAACCCAAAACTCAACCGAACCAGCACTAATTCTTGAGAGGAGTGGACCCCTGGAATAAACACGATACATTTGGCAGCAAATGGTTAGATAATGAAGCTCATTGAGAACTACACTTAAAGGTCCACCAGGATTTGCAAAAACAGAAACATGCAAAAATCAGTTTTCATGAAAAAACGGTACGAAAGGTGATCTAAATTGATAAAATCAAAGAGATCTACAGTTTTCACACTACTCCATGTGCTTTAACAATCGATTTCGAACCAAAATCGATCGAAATCTTATGGAAATTGTGTCGTTTTTGGTCGGTAAAAATATGTAAAACACATGGCTGAAAATCATGGAGGAAATCAGAAACATGATCTATCTGAGAATGAAAATGTAAGAAAGTACTCAACAGAATCCTGAAAACACAAAAAGTGATCTACTGAGGCTTCCATAATATACGGCAATTCGAATACAAGTAATTTCTTATGCAACCCAAATTTAGACAAAGTTTTGAATTAAAATAAGATATATGAAAGTCTTGGAAGGAGATTGGAAAGCACAAATAAACTCGATTCGACAGCAGGATCAATTATTCTCAAGCCACCTTCAAAAGTGACTCTACCAGAGAATCTGCCAAAGACTAAAAGAACTCTGACCTACGGCTTACGAACTGACGGACTCTATCCAATGGAATGTAAGAAATTTAGCTAGCATTTAGCCATTATGTCAATTTTACTACCGTTTCGCACTTAAACTTTTACGCAATCGAAATGATAAAATATCAAATATATTAACACAGCAAACTAAACTGATATTCCGGGTGGGTTTATCAACCTGACGTATTTATCAACAAATCAAATCCAATCAGAACAAACAGACAGACACACACACACACACAGACAACCAACTTACTCTAGGCGGACCAATGATCATGCCAATCCAATAGGTGAGCGTCATATCATCATCGTTCTCAAGGCCCCAGGAGATGGTGCCATCGCCCACACCCTTTTGGCCCTGATCCAGCTCCTCCAGTAAGCGGAAATTTCGTGGCACCACTGAAATATACAAGAAAAATGTGACACAAAATAATGAAGAAAAAACTTTAAGCACTTTTGTTGTTGTTATTGTTGTTGCAGCAGACGGGGGAGGGGGCCCCACCCCAAAAGCTTAGACATTATTATGATTTTGTCTTTGCAAACACAATCTTTTGTCTTTGCTCTTGGCCCACCTAATTAAATTAGAAATTGCATATAATTTAATTAAAAAAATTAAAAACGAACAAAACGAAACTCCACACAAAAAGGGACACACGCTAAAGTCACGGGTGTGCGCAGGAGGAGAGGGGCGGCGGTGGGGAGTGACCGTTCGACGAAATTGTCAAGTCACGAAGCAAAAAATGAAAAAAAAGAATGGAAAATGCAGCCATTTCTTCTGTGTAGATTCGAGGGCTTGAAAATGGAAAATTGTAGGCACACACCGCACGCCTTTTTATCGGCTTTTGCGTGTGCCGTTTGGCCGTTTTTTTTCCGTTTCTTTGCCTCTTCTTTGCTTTCTTTTCAATTTTCACACACAGCCATCGGGTGGCCAAGGCGGCAGCGACGTCGACTGCGCTGCCATTTGGCTTTCGGGCTCAACGTGCAAGAAAGGTGGCCCTCAAGGAAGCAATTAATTAGATCCAATCTGTCCAGGGGGCGGACTGGCACGTGTGGGGCACTTGCAAATGCTGGCAAAGGGCTAATTTTAACTAAATTAATTCTTACCAACGCCGGTACTCGATGTATTCGCCATTGTGGTTTATGCTAGAGTGCTAACAGTGTGACCAGACCGGGGATAGGCTCAAAATGCGACAAATACCACAAGTCGTATTTTGAGAGGAGAGAAACTAAAAAAATACCAAATACAATTTAAGAAAAAATTAAAAAATAAATTAACTTCCTAGAACCAATGCTTGGAAAATGGTTCGAAATATTTTTAATATTCATTCCTTGAATTTTTTTGTGTGTTTTTAATAATTTGTTTTAATTTTTAAGCTATTTTTGTTTTGGAATTTTAAAATACCACACTGTCGGATTCCAATATAATCATACAAAATATCAGATATATATAGTCGAATTTCTATGTATCGAATCTCAAGGGGACAAAAGTAAACTTGGTTATATAGAATATTCTTAATATAGAATTGTTAGAATATTGAACGAAATTGCATTTATTCTCTATAAAGAAAACTTCTTTGTACAGAAAGTAAATAAATGTACAGAAAGTAAATATATTTAACAGAAATCAAATATTTTGAAATAAATCTTGTTATTTTGCAACTTAATTGGGGAAAAACAAGGTTCTTGGTTGCAAATGGAAATAAATCGAAGTACATTTTTTCTAAAAAGTAAAAGGATTATAATTAAAATATGTTTTTATTTATAGTAGTTGAAAATTATAAATAACAAAATTCATTTGAATATTTTTTTTGCAGTTTATTTTTTAAAATACTTATACAATTTGTTGTTTTTATTAAAGATAAAAAGGGTATATGGGGTTCTCGGTGAGCGTAAGAATATGTTGATATATTTGTCAATGGCTTTCCCGATATCGATGAGTCAAAATCTCATTTAATATTTTATTGGTTGGTACAAAAAATGCTTTTAAAATTTTAAAATTAAAGCCTTTTAAGTGGCACTAAAATTGCATAGGATTAATTTTAGGGAAAATAAAGAACGTTTTCAGATTGAAAATTGGAATTAAGGACTTTTATTATTAGTTAAAACATTGTTTATAAAGTGTGATTTTTTAGCCACTTTCTTTTTTGCAACACTGTTTTTTGGCAGCTCAGCTGTTTTCGTGTCACCTGTTACGGTCAAACATGTTCGGTTTGATCGACCTTCTGAGGCGGCTATTCGGAATCCTGTGACTAAATTTTGAACCAAATATATCACAAGAAATCACCAACACACATCGTAGATGGGTAAGGAAAATATCGCAGGTACCCCATGACCATTAATCGATCGGCGACGTTTGCCGCAATTAGGCCTCTGTAACTCCACTTCGTAGAAGATTTTGCGGAAATATTAAGGTATAAAACCTTTTTAAATACAATTGGTGCAAGAATTGACGCCACACGACCTACCACAACGGCTAACTTTTGGTGAACGGGCGCTGGCAAAGTTGGATCGACTTTTTTATCGGTCAATTGTGTTCTTCGACGAAGCTCATTTCTGGTTGAATGGATACGTGAACAAACAAAATTGCCGTTTTTGGTGTTTAGCGCAGCCAGAAGCATTGCAAGATCTGCCAATGCATCTCGAAGAGTGCACTGTTTGCTGTGGATTATGAGCTGGTGGCATCACCGTAGTTTTTAAAAGATGACGAAGGCAGGAACGTTACTGTGATTGAGATGATTACAAACAATTTTTTACCCAAAATGGAAGAGCTGGAATTGGCAGAAGGTAAAGTGATTCTTATACGTAGGTTGATGGTACATGATCAGTTATTTGAGGGATGAGAGGCAGTCAGAGACACGAAAAAACAAGAGTTTTTTAATAATTTTTGTATCAGTAGTTATACTGTACAACTTAACTCATACCCAAGGGAAAAACTGCTTTAGAATTATGTCAATAGGTTCAAAGTGATTCTTTGCGGTGACCATCTTATCTTATTTAATAGCAAATGCAAATGTCGTTACATTATGATAATGCAAATGTTTTGCGTTCTCATTTCGCAACGTTCAATGAATTCATTAGCTAACCTTCAGAATGAACTTGCAAAATGCTTAAAGAATCGAGCCGAACTTGGGCCACAGTACTTATCATTTATGTCAACAATTTTCTTAAGGCCGAAAACGATCTTTCGGTTGAGCATATTGTTACGGGTAATGTTAAAGCCAATTTTGAGAGTTTCATGAGTTCTGGTAACAAATTTAGAATGTGGTTTTCACTTTTCACAAGGAGTAAGATGATGCCAACATTTCCCATTAATGATTAGCTGTTAGAGCTTGTTTGGGGCTGCAATTCTTTCCCTCCCAAAATGTCTACGAATATGTTTCTGTAGAAGAAGTCAATTCTCGTCTATATCGGAGCCAAAAAACTCAAATACTTCTTTTTTAAATTCGTAATCCCGCTACATTAAAAACTCTCCCTCTACCCATGACCAAAGAGACACAAAAATTGTATTAATTGTAGTAGGAAAATCTAATCTTTGCAAACAATCACGATTTATCTCCCAGTTTTAATATTTATGCCACCTTTAGTTAGAAGACTTCTCACACTTTTCTTGTATGTGGAACAGGCGGGCAAATTTATATCCAAAATTATGAAAGAGATATGAGAGATCCAAAAATAAGAGAAATAAAAACGTTTTCCTTTCGTGGATTGTTTTCGTTAAAAATTTTATTATTCTTGAAAAAATTCGCATCTGTTGATGTGGCATAAAAAATCGAAATCAAGTTGACGCGCGTGAGCAAGCAAATAGTCACGTTGTCATCTCTGTTTTAAGGCCAACGCTTGGTCACACTGGCCAGAGCAACAGCTGCCGTATGTTAATTAACATGACACTTGTGCATTTTGCAACGCGTCAGCTTTTTAAATTATTTAAGTAGCTTTTCTTTCTGGTTCTTGTTTAATTAACCACTCCCGCCCAAGCCTAATGGATACGCTGTACCACCAAACGAATCAGACGGTCAAGGAGATTGAGCAGGCATTCCAGCGCCTGGGTCAGTTGAGTACGCAGGAGGAGGCGCTGGAGGTGGAGAACCACATTCAATTGAGGATAACCCAGGCCAATTCGTGAGTCATGATTAAACCAATGAGGGCTCATTTTAAGAACAGAGGAATCTATGTTGCAGCAACTGCGACCGCTTGGATGTGCTGCTGTTCAAGGTGCCGCCTTCGCAGCGGCAGAGCTCCAAGCTGCGCGTGGATCAACTAAAATATGACTTAAGACACTTGCAGACGTCGCTGCAGCATGCACGAGAGAGGAGGCAACGCAGACAGCAGGAGATAAGCGAAAGGGAGCAACTGCTCAATCATCGCTTCAGTGCAAATAGCCAGCAGCCGCCGTCGTCAGAGACCTGCCTGCAGCTGGACTACGAGCTGCAGCACCACACACAAATGGGCAATGCTCATCGTGGGGTGGACGACATGATAGCCTCGGGCAGTGGCATACTGGACAGTCTCATTTCGCAACGCATGACCCTGGGTGGCGCCCACAAGAGGATTCAGGCCATTGGCAGCACTCTGGGCCTATCCAATCACACCATGAAGCTGATCGAACGGAGGCTGGTGGAGGATCGACGTGTATTTCTAGGTGGCATGGTCGTAACGCTGTTGGTGATTGGTCTGATTATATACTATTTCATGTGATGAGAAATTAAATTAAATTTATTCCAAATTAATCGTCGCTCTCCAGCGAAATGTTGCTGCCAAAACGTTGATACAAATGCGCCTTCAGCTCGTCCATCTCCGCTTTGATCACCTTGGCCTTGGACTCCACACTGGCGATTTCCTGTAGCACCTGCTCCTTGGTCTCTGCCAGCAGCTCCTGGGTCTTGCCCAGCTTGTGGGAGAGGAAGACCTCACCAATCAGAAATGGAATATCCTCATCCTCGTCGAATAGCTCAATCTCGTCCAGGGCTTCCTCCACGCACTTCAGTTCGTTCTTTTTCGTATCCAATTCAATTTTGAGATCATCCATGCGTGCATTGTGCTTGGCAAAGCGATTGATGCGCTGCTGATCCTCGAAAGAAATGTGGACATCATCGTGCTGGAGCATCGTTAGCAGCAGGGGGGTGGGAAGACAAAGTGAGGTTACCGTTAGTCGGCGAGTGGAAAATGATTTACTTATTAGAAACTTACATTCTGGAACACCTTGTTGGTGCTGCTAGCTACTTTTGCGGCCATTTTGCAAGAATTTTAAGTGATTTTTAATTATAATTAAACGAATTAATTTAACAGCTGTCGCCGCCGAATGACAAATCTTTGAGACTACGAAACGGTACTACTAATACCAAAAACAATTAAATACTTTAGTGACAAATAATAACCACAAAGAACGGTACTACTAATCCCCAGAATAGTCGTAAGGTGGTCTCACTAGTTTCTAAGTGCTAAAAGTTGTCGCCATATTTGAAGGGGGCGCCACTGAGTATCAGAAGGGACTTTTGTAAAATGTAACGGACGCAACGGCAATGGAAATTGTTTAATTTACTTTTAAAAGCCATATTTGAATTTAAACTATTACAGAATGATCAACTTTGTGAGGTGCATCCTTGTCGATGAAAAATACGTGGGTAAAAATGAGCAGTCTCGCAATTTTAATAAACTTTGATAACGCGCCAGCTCACACCTTTGAAACAACAAGTCTCTGGCATCGAAGAAATACGTCCAGTACCATATTTTCCGGATCTAGCACCTTGTAGTTTCTGGGTTTTTCCAAAAACTAAAAAAAAATTGAAGGCAAGATATTTAACACCAACGCGGAGATAATTGATGCGGTAAATGCTGAACTTAAAAAGCTTGAAATGAAAGATTTTGAAGACAGTTTTGACAAGTGAGTCTATAGGCTTAAGAAATGCATTGAAATCAATGGCGATTATGTTGAGAAGATTAAAAATATTGCAGATTAAGAATAAATGCACAAATAGTTGTTGGGGTTGGTGACCTGTTAGTTTCAAACTCCGCAGCTGACTGATTGGACGCTGTTGCTCTCTCCCTGAAGACGAATGCCGATGGCAAATCGAATATATTCGCTTGAACACACATCGTATATTCTTGATAGATCTTTCATCTCTTGTTCAATATCATTTTCTTGAAATAATTTGTACTCATCAGGAATTCCCAATGGCAAAGCTTTAGATCGCCTGCCTCAAAAAATCGTCTGAGACTTACAGAACGCGTACTTCGCAAAGCACTCGAAGCCGAAGAGCAGCTAGCACATAACCGTTATATCAAAAAATTATCGCCTACGAGGACCGAGGGGCGCCAGCATAAAGCCACCTGCAAAGGTAGACACGCCTCTAAGAGATCAGACAGGAAGATGGGCCCGCAGCGACGAAGAAAAGGCAACTGTCTTTGCACTTCACCTTAGAAATGTTTTCCAGCCAAATCCTAAAGCCAATGGCTATGAACTTCCATTGGTTCCGACCGCCGCACAAACTGACCCAATCAAAGTTCATTGGCTTGAAATAAAAAATGCCATCGGAGAGCTAAATCCCAGAAAAGCTCCTGGACATGACCTTATTACACCAAAAATGATTATGGAACTTTCAAGTCCCGCCATTACATATATCTCAAGACTTTTCAATGCTGTTCTGCGATGTGGATACTTTCCAACTCAGTGGAGGAGGTCCACAATCATAATGATTCAGAAACCAGGGAAAGATAAAACACAAGCGTCATCATACAGACCCATTAGACTGCTACCTTGCCTGTCAAAACTATTTGAGAAGATCCTACTCAGTAAAATTGATGGTCTTGCACAAAATATCATTCCCTCACATCATTTTGGGTTCAGAGCAAAGCACGGGACTATTGAGCAAGTCAACCGTTTAACTTCAGACATTCGGACTGCGTTTAAGCACCACGAATACTGCTCTGCAATTTTCTTAGATGTTGCCCAAGCATTTGACCATGTTTGATTGGATGGTCTTATATTCAAGATAAGGACAATGCTTCCCCCAAACACTCACAAAGTCCTAGAAAGTTACGTCAGTAACAGAGTATTTACAGTTCGTCAAAATGAGTACACAACGGAAGAGTTCGGTCCTCTCCTATATGTAATGTACACAGCCGACATACCAACAGACCCTCGACTTACAATAAGTACTTTTGCGGATGATACGGCAATATTAAGCAGATTACGATGTCCAATTAACGCAACAAGTCTGCTGGCAAGCCACCTAGCTAAAGTGGAAGAGTGGCTGGCCAATTGGAGCATAAAAATCAACGAGCAAAAGTGTAAACATATGACGTTCACACTCAACAGAAGCACCTGTCCCCAGCTATCCTTAAATGCAACCCAGAACCCACAATCAAACGATGTTGTATACCTAGGTGTGCACCTCGATAGAAGGCTCACATGGCGCAAACACATAGAGTCGAAAAAGCTTCAAATCAAGCTAAAGGCCAACAGCCTTCACTGGCTAATCAACTCCCGTTCCCCTCTTAAACTGGAATATAAAGTCCTACTGTACAAAAGCATCATAAAGCCTGTCTGGACGTATGGGGAAATGCCTGTGCGAGCAGTGTGGACATCCTCCAAAGATCACAATCAAGAATTCTCAGAACCATCACTGGAGCGCCATATCGCAAGAGGCCCCACGCCTCGCTCCCATTGGTCGAAACTGAATAGAGCAACTTAAAAAAAATATTCTGAGAAGCTTCTTACCCACCCAAACCAACTTGCAAAATCTTTTTCCATGCTAGCAACGCATTCTCGTCTTAGGAGAAATGACCTACCAACCCAGCGACTGACTTGAAGGGCCGCAGAACACAAACTATCTCCAACAGGGGATGGTTTATAAAATAGTTTCTAGATTAAGATCTGAAAAATTATTGTTAGTCTCACTAAGAGAAGATCCAATAAATACAAAATAAGCTTAAAAAAAAAGGAATTCCCTTAGTTATTCGGTTGCAAGAGTCGAATAACTGTGAAAGCACTTAATTAGTTTTTGCATTTCAAAGATTTCGGGTCTTTAAAACATCGAATGCAAGATTTGGGATAGGCTTTCGAAGAAAGTCCTCAAACTAAGAATTTCCGCTAGGCATTGCGATACTTCTGTTTATATTCCTTAATATTTGCACTTAATTTTACAACCAGTATATTTTACAACTTCGGAGATCGCAGTATTTCACATGTAAAAGATGAAAATACCAGATTTTACTGACTGAAGTAAGCCATGTTCTACAATTTTGCGCCACACTTAAATTGGGCACCACTGGGCATTGTAAATGAGTTGCATAAGGGATTCATTTTTTCAATGAAAAGACATTTTGCAAAATTTAACGTTATTTTGAGTGTGTTTTAAGCAAATGCTAAATGAGTGTCTTCACGCATAACTCACCCATCATTCTACAACTAAATTGTTATTATTCATATTTGATTAAAATATTACACCCTCATCAAGCAGCCCAGTTAAGTGTCTCTATAAATCTTGAGGCCTTAACCTCTATACAAATGTACCTACATACATATAAGCTGAGAGACCTTGCGAAGACGTGACTAACATGAAGCAGCTTCTAGGGTGATAAATTAACGCATTAAAAGCCAACTCAAAGCGGAGAGAGAATTGTAGCATTCCATGTCTCTGCTTTTAATATCACAAATTGCAATCGAAAATGCGCAGAAAAACGAAACGAAAACGGAATAAGAAATGAGCCTGCAGAAATGTTAACTCAATTGAACCAAAATTCCACTGAGAGACATCAAAATTAGCTTAAAGACTAAATATTTGAGTAATGAGAGCATTTAGCTTGTAAAGTTCAATACCAGCAGCACAAAATTGTGCAAAAAAGAAAAGGGGTAGAGGAGCGAGGGTGGCCAAGTAAATACAAATAAAGTTGCAGCGATGGATACAAAGCTATAACAGATACAGATACAAATAGTTTGCCTTAATCAAACAGCATTTACAGCTGCTCGGCCATGTCCTCTTCCTTTTTTTTTGTGTGTGTGTGGCACAAATATTGTGAGCTTAATTGGAGATGGCACCGATAGGCACGACAATCACGAGTGGAAAACATTTTTTATTTGCGCCTTACGATATTAGCATTGAGACGATAAGCATCTCAAGCCTGGGTTGTTTTGCGATAAGCAAAGCTTTACCTTTTCACCCTGTGGTGAATAAGGACTCAACTTAACTCTCTGAGGTTACTTACCATTGAGCGCGTTCACCAACACACACCAATCACGTAACATAAATCAACAATCAAAAAAAGTGTTTGGCTGCTGGTAAACGGTTTTTCATCGAATTTGCAGCCAACAAAATTATCGATATTTTTTATTGACGGAAGTTTTGAACTTTCGACCGCAAATAAAAAAAAATATAAAAAATAAATATGAATATGGATGTGACTGTCGTCAAAAACGCCGAAATGGCAAAATGTCGACCTCTTCGGTGGCGATTTGGTTGTCTCTGATTGTCCCAGAGGAGTCCATTGAGGAGTTACATGCGGCCAGGTTTGAGGACGCGGTGTGCGTGGGTTTGGGTACCTGGATTAAGAACATTGGCTACTCCATTAAGGGATTTTTGGTATGTCGAAACGGTCACCTACTGATGAGAAGGACTCCCGTTTTGCCAACATCCAAACTGAAAAAAGGAAAGACGATTCCTTGCCATTTTGTTTTAATTTTCACAAAATTATCACAAAATTAATTCTTTGTTCATTGCTGTTAGCTGTTTGCTATCGATAACAATCACAAAATCAAATTAATCTGATGCTGGGTTTATACTGCGTCACAGAGTGCCACATTTTAGTGTCACAATGTCAAATTCGTATGGAGTTGTGACATTGTGACACTGAAATGTGACACTCTATGACGCAGTATAAACCCAGCATAACAAAGAAATACTTTGATGGATTTACATCTAACACAATCACGAAAATTAGCAATCTTGATTGCACATCATGCCCGTTCACCAGCACAATCTAACAAAATTAGCCTTTTTTTGGTCATCGATTTATGCTGGTGAACGCCACCATTGACTTTGCACACCCTCAGTCTTTTCTGTTGGAGGCCGTCAACCAAAACAGTTCATTTTCTAAAATTTCAAGTTTCCTGGAATTTTCATAACCCCATGGGATTCGGGACTTGAATGGGAAAACTTAATCCGAAAAAATCAAAGCCATCCTTGGCTAAAATTGCCCAAAACCAGCGAAATATTAAAGCTGCAACAGCTAAGAAGCTGTAAAGGTAATTATTTTTGAATTTTGGAATTTTTGGACGAAAATCCAAAATAACATGGAAATTCCCAATTTTCTTATAGTTAATTTCCCGTCATCGTTACGTTTGTTGGTTTGGAAAATACTCCACCAGAAGCCACCTGATAAATCCCAACAGAAAAGAGGCAATTAAAATTGAGACTCCATATGCAGAATTGCCTATTTGAGTCTGGTCCATGTCAGACTTGGCAAACGCCAATCAAGGTGAAAACCATACTATTGCTATCGTTGGCCACTTAAGCCAACCTTCCGTTGCACAATGGGGAAAATGACCACTTTATCTGGCATTTATTATTGTGAGTTAACCAAAAGAGATTTTTCACAGCGGTTTTTTTTATTATGTTGTTATAGACCATTAAAAGCTATTTTAGAAAATACCCCCCTACCCCTTCCGCCCAAAAAAACCGGTCACCTATACGTGCTTACGTTGCAGATAGGAGTTTCGCCACGCCCCCTTCCGCAACCAAAATTATAAAAAACCAGTTTTTTTTATTAATTTTCTTTGTTTTCATCATTTTCTTCATGTTCCAGCTCGAAGTTTTCAAGAAAAAGTAGTCTGTTGTCTTCAAACTCATCTTGTTCTGCAAAAATCATTTATGTATTCGTGTTCACACGAAAGAAGCTGGATTACCTCAAAGGGAAGGGAAAGATTTTTATGTTTTTTTATGCGTCGCGACAAATTTAGGGAAGAAATTATTGGATCTGATGTATCCAAAGCTCGTTTAAACACATCGCCCAAAGATTCAAAACGGCTGTGCTTTCTGAAGTGATGAAGTCTATCCGATTTATAAATTTGGTTGCGGGACTCACCAAAACAGCCGACTGGAAGCACCGTATTTTCCATGATTTGCCTTGAGAGCACAATAATCTTATGGAGAGTTGGTGTCATGGGAAGCCATGGATAACTGTCCACAACTGTCCAGTTTGGTGACAGTATGCCTCGTATTTTTCTAAATTTATTGGCAACTGACAGGACAAACATATCAAAATGATCCTCAAATTGTAGATAATTTGTTGATTAACTCCAGTTATTTCAGAAAATGTTTTGAAGTTGTCAAATGCGCGACGTGCAGTGTTACCGGTACTTGTATTTCCAAAGCCCCCCTGCTTCGGCTTATCGACCTTCGAAGCGAGTTTTGCCCAAAACATTTCCTGTATATTTGCCTTTCGTTTTAGCATCGCTTGCTTGTCACATGGAGTAGCAATTTGTCATTTTTTTAACTCAAGCTTATACCCAGCATGCAAGACGAACTCAAAAATTCGTATCCAGCAATGAAGTGGGCTTACTCCATATTTCAGATTGTCTAAAACAGGCACAAATTTGAAGCACTTGAAATTTTTATTTCCAAGGAAATCTCTTTGGCTTGAGTGGCATATGGGGCATGATTGAAATGATTTTGTGTCCGTTAAAGCATTCAGAACTTTTCCAGAACTTTTTTTGGCTGTGAGATATGGACTAAATCTTACATATACACATTGAGTATCATTTAAAGATACCTTGAATATTGTTGATTTAAACTTTTCAATTTGTAATTTTATGACCTTGTTCTTTAAAATGACTCCTTTTGTTTCTTTAAGAAACTCCAATTTTAGTGGACGACAAAACCTAATAGACTGAGGGGTGCGATTGTTCCACAACAAATTTCCGGATGAGTCTATCAGTCGAAGAGGCATTATGATGGAATGAGTCTTTGTCACACGATCTCTTATCTGCGTATGCCTGGTTATAATTTGCCTGTCCAGTACTTCCATCGAATCCATAACTGACAATAAGCTCAGCAGATAAAAAATCAGTGTGCTAATTGGCCAATACACCATGGATAACATCTTTTTGAAGTGTCACAATCCGAAAAGCCGTGTGTTCAAAAGTTCGATCCTTAAGAATGTCTTCTTTCAAAGTTCTTATAAGTGCTATTACATTTAAGCCAATTATAAATTGTTGCAAAATTGGTGGCTTGTTACAAAAAATCCATCTTTAGAAGCGCTTTTAAAACGACAAAATATTAGTAAGACACGCACAATTTGAACGATTTTTTATATTAAACACACAGTGCAAACATGCGAAATCAGTGTTCTTGACTTGATTTTCTTTTAATTGTGTTGCCATCACAAAATATTAAAAACTAAACTCAATGCAAAAAATTTACAAAACTTAGCCGCACGTGCTTTGGATTGCAACAGCTGACTTAACAGCTGTTATTCTCACATGGGACTGTTAAATTTAACATTTTGAGTTTGGGGCATAACAGTCTGATGTTTTCTTAATGCGTTAACAGCAAATTTGTGCTAATTAGAAAACTTTTTAAAAACATGCAAATGCCAGATAAAGTGGTAATTTTCCCCATAGTGCGTTGTGTTGGGTATTTTGGTATGTGTGCTGGTATGGTGTTAGGAATGGGTGGGCATTCTCCAGCCGGCCGGCGACCTTCCGCGCTAAAGGGATATAGCACACATTCTTTTCAAATCCAACAACACTAAGATACGGCAAAGAATCTCGGCTGTTCGCATATAGAGCTCCATTTAATCTCTGGTAAGATCATATCATGAACCAATTTCGAGCTAATGTCAATCTCGAAAGTTCGAATATCGAGATCAATTTGCCGTTAAAAAATCATTGACTTTAACTGTGGCGGCGAGGTCGACTCCTGCAAAAGATTGCGAAGCGGTGATTTACTTATAAAAGCAAAAAGCTTTAACAAGCCAACAAGCTCCCATTTCACTGAAAAGTAGGACACACTTTGAGCAAGTCAACTCGACTCTAGTAAAATTTCTGCTCACGCCGCCACCAGTTACAAGGGTTAAGTCACCTGTTTGATACAATAAAAGACTTTCTTTGCAATGCTCACAAATAATAAAATAGTTCAGCAAAATGTCAGCAGAACTGAGCAACTTTGGACAATACTTGGCCTTTGCTTTTAGCTGGTTGTTTGCCGGCCAATTGAACATTTGGAAAATTGGAAATTTGGCACTAGCTGAGGTGGGGTGGGGTGGGGTGTGCCAGTTTGTGGTTAAGCCCGCAGCTCTGCTTGGTTATGGGGACAGAGCCAGCACAAACTGATTGACGCCATGTCTTTTGATTTCCCTGGTGTGAACAAACGCAAACGCACTCAAAGAAGCGGAAGCAACGGAAAATCCTTTTATCCTTTTTGCTGCTTTTGAGTCAAGTAAGTGACAGTGAGTTTTATGGCACAGATGTGGGTCAGAAGCAGACCTTGGGCCAAAACTCAAGTGATTACTAATTTAATGCAAAATATTCTGTTTATTGAAATATTTGTTTAAAATTGCATTTGAAATCAATTTACTGTACTCAATTGGCAGACAAATCAATGCCCAACTTGTTGCTGTTTTATTGATTGAGTTTTGTGCGCACAAATTCAATAAATTATGTTTCCATTTTACAAATGGAAAGTGCCATAAAAGCAGCTGCCAAATTGCAAACTGCTTCACTCTATGCAAATATGTGCTTACATTTTCTTTAATGACAACACTCTTGGCGATTTTCTAGGATATTAACACTTGTTTGAATTCCATCTAATTGCATTTGCATATTTTCCAGGCCGAGGGGGGGAAAATGAAAGTGGCAAATCCGAGTAGGAAACTGCTTAAACTGACAACGGAAATTTAATTTGCAATAGGAGACAGAAAGAGAGAGAGAGAGAGAGAGGAGGATGGAAGGAAAGGACATCTCAGCTAATTAGTTATTAAACAAAATTAATTATGCTCTATTAGGTGCTGATTTGTGTCCCATGTGCACATAATTTCACATAAAATTAGCCAACCAAAGGAAGTCTACAAATTAAAGACTAATCAGGCTTTGATAGAATGTTCGACTGGTAATCGATGTTAAGGAAGTCAAAGCATTTAGCAGGAAATTATTTAACAGGAACTGAACTTAACACTTTATGTAAGCTATTTGAACACTTACCCCTAGAATCAAAGGAACCTGTAGTATTATAGGTCCATTTGCTCAACAAATTAAAGAATAATGTCCTTCGGTGGGCCGCGAAAATGACTCTAAAAAATGTTTAAAGCGCTGGGCAGACTTAGTGGTCGTACTGGTAGTTTTTGTTTGTTTTTATTTTTGGTGACTAATAGATTTTTTGGTGAAAAACCACAAGAAGATTTAACAAACTGTGCGGATACTCCCAAAGGATACACACAAAGGATGTAAATGGCGAATATAAAAATCTTCACTTTCGAGAAATATCGCGATACGGCAGCCCGCTGAGTTTTCTATAAGGCCAAATTTTCCAACATTAGAAAATTACATAACAAATTATTTCACTTACTATCCTTACAAGCCGAACTTCAAGTCAATCGGATGAAAAAAAGACTTTTGCAAATCGAACTTCCCGGGAGTTTTCCTTGATCGCAGATTTTCCGAAATCGGGAAAATACGTGTCCAATTATTTCTCATACTTTGCTTACAAGCCGCATTTCAAGTCAATCGGATAAAAAAAAAAATTTTTCCCATACAAACTTTTCTGACGCTTTTCCGGGTGGAATTTTCCCCCGTCTTAGTACGCACTTTCACCATATACGGAAACTCCAGTCCGAATTTCAGCCCTCTAGCTCTGACCGTTTAGGCTGTGCGATGGTCACCAGTCAGTCAGTCAGGATGAACAGTTTTATATACAGGGTGGGCCAAAAGAAGTCACCCAATTGGAAAATGCTCTTATTTTTACAAATAGCCGCCAAAGTCAGATTTGTTTTGACATTTGTGGACTAGACAGATGTAGAATACAAGTGAACAAGCAATGGATCGATATACTCCCCAAGAACGCGGAATAATCGTGAATAATCGATTTTTCGACCAAAATCATAATGAGCGATGAGGCTCATTTCCACCTCAGCGGGTACGTGAACAAGCAAAACTATCGCTTTTGGGGCACCGAAAATCCACGAGTGATGCACGAAGAGCCATTACACCCGCTCAAAGTGACTGCATGGTGCGCTGTTCACGCTGGAGGAGTCATCGGGCCATTTTTTTTCGAGAACGCCGCTGGTCAACCAGGGACGGGCGCGTTCAGGGTCATGTTAACCGGTTTTTTCTGCCGCAATTGGACGAATTAGGACTGGAGGACATGTGGTTCCAACAGGACGGAGCAACGGCACACACTGCGCGAGCCACCATCGACATTCTGAAGGCGGCGTTCCCGGGTCGCCTTATCTCTCGTTTTGGCGATTTGCACTGGCCTGCAAGATCGCCCGATTTAACCGTTCCTGACTTTTTTTTGTGGGGTTTTTGAAATCCCTTCTTTACGTAACCAAGCCCGAGACCTTGGAAGCACTGAAGGACAACATTTGACACGAGTGCGAGAATCTGCAGCCCGAAGTTCTTGCAGAAGTGATGAAAAATGCGCCCATTTGGCCGACATCAATAACCAATAAAATTCTAAAGGTTCCAATAAATATAATCAAAAAACAGAATATACGTTTTTTATTTAGAAAAAAATGAAAGCCAAACAACATCGGATGACTTCTTTTGGCCCACCTTGTATATCGATGTTTAACCTTACTTGATATGACATATTCAAATGGAATATTTTAATACTGGTTGAAATGAAAATAAATGGATTTAAAGAGTAAATAAGAGCTTTGAAAATTAACCTATTGAGATGATGACAACTCTGGCTGCTGTCGATATACACAAACATGCGCGCAGTCCAGCCAGCTGTTTTCAAAACCGAGTTCGAAAAGACAAAACGTAACGTTCGGAATTGGGAACAGCAAATAGTAAAAAGTTCGATTTCGTTTCGATATTACTTTTTGAAAACGTTCGGAATTCGGAACAGGCCTGATAATCATATTTTGTAAACCGCTAAAACGTCATGCATCCTAGTGTGGACCATGAGACTTATAATTGAAGTTTGTAACGATAATTTCTGAAATGATTGATTAAAATTTGATATAGTCTGTCGCTGAAACAACATAATGATGATTTCGTACTACTGGTCGTGTTAAAGCTATAAAAGCGATTGATTAAGGGGTAACCAACAACATTACACAATGAGTTACCAAGGCTGGGAGGGTAAAGAAGAGGGAGCGATCTACACCTTAGCTCCTGAATAGCTGTCCGTCTTTCTCGTACTTGGGTTTATCCCGATACAACTTTGTTTAGCCCATCATATTTATTACAGACAGTGCACTTATTTTTTATTTGAAATTATGGATCAGTTTTAGAGGATTAGGTGAGCCTTCTCCTTGCCCTGATCCCGTTTATCCTTCGCCTTCTCTAAGTGTTCGAATAATGGATAACAGAATCTTCTTTTATCTGGTTTAATTAGAGCTTGGGCTAGACTAAACATTTCATATTCAGTTAACCAACTGTCAGTCTCATTTGTACTCCATTCCCCTTAAATGCTTGTTTTTTTGTTACCCTTAATAAATGTCAATCAAATGCATATTAATATTGTTCTTAATTCCTTTCTATTCCAGCTAAAACAATAACAAACAAAGGGATTCAAGGTAGGACATTGAATAAAGGACAAAAGAAACCCAAATTGTCTGTGGCTAATCACTCAAAGTTGTGCCCATGAATGTTTTCGACAGCTTAAGAAGAAGAAAGTAAAACAAAAGGCAAATTATTAATAGAAAGTAAAAATCTTTCTCGGCTAAAATATAAAATAGAGCTTAATTATAAATCAATTTGTCTTTTGTTCAAATGCAAAAGTTCGTTTACCTACAAGCATCAAATGCAGTTTAACCAAAATTTGAAGGCAGTTCATTATGCACATACTCACACACACACACACACTCGTACATATTTTGTGGGCGTGGCCTGTATAGGACAAACACCATCGATTTGCATTTAATTGCATTTTCTATGGGTTACCAAAGAGGAAAGAGGCTGTGCCAGTAGTCAAATTCTGTAATGGGAATTATTGTTCATATTGTCGTGCGTGTTTATCCAATTTGTTTGTTTGGTTTAATTTGGCCCAAAAGCCTGTCTGTGTGTATGTGCGTGTGTGTGTGTTGAAAACTCAGCAAGCGATTTGTGTGTTTTGTGTGTTTTATATATGCATAATCCAATCAGGGTGTTAAGTGTTTCTGCCAGAGTAGACAACACCTTTTGTTTATTGCATAATTGTTAAGGTAAATATATTATCTGGCCTAAGATGGAGAGGCTTGCTTACAAGCTACAACGAAATGTGGTTAGAATGTGGACTCCTTTCTACGAATCGATGGGCTTGGCTTGTCCTCGATGGATCGTACAGTCAAAAATGTTTAGTTTTGAATTTATACAATTTTTTGCACTTTGAGTTAGCTTACACTAAAAATACCAAACTTTTAGACTTAGAATTTAGTTTTCCACATTCTACCCACATTTCGTTGTAGCTTGTAAGCAAGCCTCTCCATCTTAGGCCAGATAATACATTTTCCTCAACAATTATGCAATAAACAAAAGGTATTTTACTACCGAAATCTCCAAGTCCATCCCAAGCTTAGTTGCTATATTTCTGGCTGAACCTGTGATAAGCTAGCAAAATTACTCTTGCTCCACCTGCCACCACTCCATTGACTTGTAATGTCATGCGCCTTCTCGGAGCATATAAAATTTCCATTTTCCCCAGGAACAATCTAGTAATCTCTTGTTCCTGCTGCTGCTGCTTGTTATGCATTCGTTTGTCGGCACTTTTTCTATGGCCAATGTTTGCTGACAACATCGTTATCTATTCAAGTTTGTCAATTAAAAACATAATCCCCAATCAGAAGCCAATAATACCAGAATGTTGCCTCGCCTGATGCTCCTCCATTCCCTTGCCCTCAAAAGTTGCTTCACAGCGACATTGTCATGGCAAAAGTAAATATTATTTTTTTCTCGTTTCCTTTCTTTTTTGTTGTTCTCTTTTGCCTGCCTGTCGTTTGGTTGATTTTTGTTACCGGGAATCGATGGACCCAGTCAGGGTGTGTCTGGATTTTCTGGTTGTCGCATAATTGCTGCGATTTCCATGACTTTGCTGGTCCTTTGATTCTTTTTCCTTTTTGGTTTCAGCACAATTGGTGATAGTCGCCAAGTGAGAATGGTCAAGTTTTGATTGAATTTGAAATGGATTACCATAATACGAGAATTGGTTTTTTGGTAAGTTTTTTTGTTCGAGCGAATTAGTTGTGTAAGTTCTTAAAGTGCTTAATGGTGTGAAGTGAAATCGAGTAAGAAGATCGAAATCAGAAGGCAGAGTTAAGAGAGATAAAAGTCTAAAAATGTATAAATTTTGAATTGAAATCAGTTAAATTTAGTAATTAATGCAACTTTAGCTTTTTAATTTGCGGAAAAACTACTGTTAATAATCAATAAACAGCTTTGTTTTGTCACGCTCCAGGGGCCATTAACTCTAGTTACTCGTAATAGTCCTGTACGTAAGCCGCACTAATTATATTAAATTTTAGCTGCCATAAATAAAGATTTGAATTACGCGCAAGTCAAAACTAGACGCGCGCCACCGCCATAGCTATCGATAGCACAACAGCTGGGACGGGCAGCCATCACAGCTATAGACTAAGAACAGCTGACGCGATCGGCTTATCGATGATTATCACCGACAGCGCGGTGCTGTGCGGCGGCCTGACAATCACTTCAGCCCTCATGTCGGACGAGGCCCGTGCACAACTCAGTCACACAATTGGCCCTGCATTGTCGGACGAGGCACCGTGCATTGGTGGCAACCCATTTAGTCACAAAACACACCTAACAAAAAAAAAACTTACCACACTCACACCCACCCCACATAACGTTCATCACCCAAAACTACCTCCTTTAATTCCTATTACACCTTCATCGAACCACCATCACGTTCCTAACAACTACTGTCATGTTCGAGATGTATCTGTATCGCGGTGCAAGATCTGCAGTCGCAAACAGTGCGAGTGCAGCATACAGATTTTGCGATACTAAGCGAATCATACTAAGTGGGCGACAGCAGCAAGTGCAAGCAAGGCTGCAATTTGGCTGTGCGGAACTGCACGCTTTCAGCTCTCCGCCGTGCGTGCTGGGGACGGATTCGTTCGTGCCAAGGTCGGAAGTATATGGGTGTATAGCGCCTACCTTGCCCCCAGCCTTAGCATTGCGGAATTCTCCGCTATCCTAGACGTGCTTGTGGCTGACGCCCTTGGACGGAACCCTATAATCATCGCAGGAGATTTTAACGCGTGGGCAGTGGACTGGGGCAGTGTAACGACGAACACTAGAGGACGAACACTTCTCAACGTATTTTCGGCACTTAACATTGGGCTACTTAACAACGGATACCAGAAAACCTTTAGCAGATCGTGCATCGGATCAGTTGTAGATCTAACGCTCGTAAGCAGTTCTTTGAACCCAACTGCAAACTGGGTCATAAGTAACGAGTACACGGCAAGTGATCACCTAGCTATTCGCTACATACTAGGCGAGCCAGCAAATAGACATTCGCCCCGGGCGCACCGATGGAAAATATACCGAGCAGAGACACTTGACACGAAAACCTTTGCGACTTCGGTCAAGAACCTGGCTGCAACTGGAGGCGCGGAGCAGATGGCAGAGCACATAATATCCCAAGTAGGAACAGCATACGAATCGCGCAGAACCCCAGACTTTGGTGCATTGCAAGCAGTCTACCACAGCTGCAGGATAACATTGAAAGTGGCCATCAATTAGAGCAAACGCAAGTACTTCCTTGGGCTTTGCGACACAGCCGAACACGACCCGTGGGGCAGCGCATACAAAATTGTCGTAAAAAATCTTAACGCCGACTCGCGATCACAGCCTTCAGATCCCCATACCGTGAAAGCCATAGTGGAGCAGTTTTTTTCTCACAGCAGTGACGTTCCCAGTCTGCCAGACGAAATAGCTCTGGATATGTCCGTGGAGGAAATTACTTCTGAGGAAGTCCTTTAGGTTGCTAGGAGCCTAAAAATTAATAAAGCACCAGGTCCGGACTCGATACCGAACAGAGCATTTAGGCTTTCGCTGGCCTTGAAACCGGAGGTCTTTGCAGAACTGTACAACAACTGCCTATCGGAGGGAGTTTTCCCTGGAAAGTGGTCCTAATACCCAAACGAGGCAAGGCACTGGGAGAAGCTGCATCATTCAGACTAATCTGCCTGATCGACTCAGCAGGGAAAATTCTAGAGAAGCTGGCTTGCACTCGTATAGAGCGCGCCATTGCTGCAGCCGGTGATCTTTCCCAGAACCAGTATGGGCTCAGGAAGACAAGGTCTACAGTCGATGCCATCAACAAGGTACTGCCTAATTGTGACACTAGACATCCGCAACGCCTTTAACTCAGCAAGGTGGAGCTGCAAGGCCCGCAATTCTACTCCAGATGGTTCGCAGCTACTTTAGCAACAGGATGCTGAAGTACGATACCAGTGTACGCACGGAGGAGGTGTTCCTCAAGGCTGGATCCATTACTGTGGAACGTAATGTACGATGGCACTTTACGTCTACCCATACCACCGAAATTCCAAGTCGTTGGATTTGCGGATGACGTTGCTGTGGTGGTAGTGGCAAAACACCTAAAGCAGGCAGAGTCGCTCTGCAACCAAGCTATTCAGCAGATACAGGCTTGGCTCTCCTCACAAGACTGAAGCTGTCTTGGTTAGCAACCGGAATAAGATGGAGACTTCACAAATTATCGTGGGCAATGATGTGCTCACCTCAAAGAGAGCGCTGAAGTACCTGGGGGTTATGCTCGATACACGGCTCAGCTTCCGAGAGCACTTGGACTACGCAAGTGCAAAGGCGGAATCAACGAACCGAGTGCTCTCTAGGATAATGTTCAATACCCGTGGCCCAAAGCAAGGAAGAAGGTTACTGCTCCACCATGCTGTACGCCGCTCCAGTCTGGTTGGGAGCCCTGCAGGTGAACAGTTACAGCCGCGGGATGGAGGCGACGCATCGACTGGGTGCAATCCGGATATACTGTGCGTTCCGCACAGTATCAGACGACGCAGCGCTGGTCATCGCAGGACTACCGGCCCTTGAGGAACTAACAAAAGTTAACACGAAGGTGTTTAACGTGGTCCACGGAAGCAGCCTTCCAATATCCCTAAAAAAGGCAGTGCGAACGTCCGCCCAGGATAAAAGCCTTCTTAGGTGGCAGAACCAGTGGGATGCATCCAAAGGTCGCTGGACTCATTGCCCTATTCCCAAACTGGGCGAATGGGTTAACAGTCGTCATGGGCAGGTAAACTTTAACCATAGGGTTTTGCGACGCATTGCTTCACGGCCGTACCGCAAAATCCCAGCCAACTTCCTCATGTTAGTCGTAAGTACTGTATAAAAAAGTAATAAATAATAATAAAAAAAAAATAGGGGAAAGTAACTTCGGCCCGGCCGAAGTTTTGTATACCCTTGCAGCTTCCTTCCATTGAAAAGAAAAAAGTTTTTCTAAGACTACTTTTTGGACATTACTTTTCCATGGGATCTATACTATAAAGATGTCTGATTTCGATTAAACTTGGTAAAATCATGGAAAAGCATAATACACTGTTAATTGCGAAATTTGGAGGCGATCCCATTTAAAACAAAAAGTTTTCTGACTAGAACTTCTTTTTCGACCGATCATTCATACTGCAGCTATATGCTATAGTCATCCGATTTTGACCAAACTTTGTAGAAATGTGTCAAAATATATTAAATAAGTGTATGCCAATGAAAAGGACGTTTTCATTAAAACCACAAAAAGTTTTCCTCACTCGAACTAGTTTTTCGGCCGATCGTTCCTATGGGAGCTATATGCTATAGTCATCCGATTTCGACCAAACTTTTAAATTGGGTAAAATTATTAAAATAAGTGTATGCCAATGTAAGGACGTTTTCATTAAAAACAGCTCATAGATTAGTTAGTGAACAACACTTTGGAGGCGTTTCCGTTAAAACCAAAAAAGTTTTTCCTCACTAAAAATAGTTTTTCAACCGATCGTTCCTATGTCAGCTATATGCTATAGTCATCCGATCCGGCCGGTTCCGACAAATGTGCAGCGTATTTGTACCAAAAGACTTCGTGCAAAGTTTGGTGAGGATAGCCTTAAAACTGACGGAGGAGATAGCATAGAAACAGACAGACGGACGGACGGACAGACGGACAAGGCTAAATGAACTCAGCTCGTCATGCTGATCAAGAATATATATACTTTATGTAAAAGCGGTGCTCTTTTGGTCTTACTTACAACGCGGCATTACGACTGAGGTCACTTTCTGAGTTTTTGGAAAAAGGCTCAAGCCGTTATGATCCATAAAGCTGGAAAAGCCGAGTCGGAGGGTCGAATCATACCGTCAATCAGTCTTCTATACACAATATCGAAAAATTTTCCAGGAGGTGCCTACTCGCCCGAAGTATACAATCGATGGGGTGTGTGGCTGGATACCTCCCTTCCAGTTCGAGTTTAGAAAGTCACATGGGACCCCTGAGCAGCTGACCTGGTGACTAACTTTATTCTCGACGGATTTCGGGCGAAGGAATACGTTAGGTTGCGGAACACCTTGACGGTAAAAACAGGCTTTTGATAGAGTGTGGCATGGGGATGCTCTAAAGGTTAAAACATCTACCCACCTCAGCTTTACTCTCTTGTGAAAGCTTCCTCACGGACCGGACCTTCTCATAATGTTGGAGGGAGGTTTCCAGTGTGAGGTTTTATAGGTGGTGTGCCGCAAGAAGTGTCCTCGGACCAACTCTATACTCTCTATACACTTATGACATGCCTGCAGGAGAAACAATACCATTGAAGGCCCCCAAGACTTATTCATTGCAACAATTGCTGACGATACTGCTTTTTTATGGCGAGAGACCATGCATTTTATAATGCCAGCGATGTGTTCAGCAATCTTTGTATCACTTAGAGATGGCCTAATCGATGGAACATTGGGCTAAACCTGAATAAATGTAGCAGTGTAACAAATACACTTCGTCGCGGTGAGGAAGTAACAAAGTGCATATTTTTATGGCAATTATGAGCACCAGCTTGGAGATAAGGGATCAAGTGTGTGGAATGTTGTACAAATCTCATCTGACAAAAATTGTGTCTCTCCACTATCGGGTGTTTTGTTAGTTGTGTGTGCGCACAACACATTTGGAGAGCGTCTCAAGTGCCGAAGATTAGGGACGACATAAGTACACAAGGCAGGAATGCTGTGGAATTGAGGTTAAACACCCCAACACTCTTGCCAAGACTGTTGCTAACAAAGAAACAAATTTAAAAAATACACCCCCAAAAAAATTAATTTATATAACCTATTATATAAAAAAGTTTATTATTTTTGATTTTATTTGTAAATTAAAAATAACCGAGAAAGATTATACTTTGCTATGCTGAGCTAAGGGAAAATATGTTTTAATGGTTGTTAACGAGCTCTTGAACAGACTTTGTGTTCCACGTAAACAGCCTTCTAAAAACTCTAATACATTTTAAAGTTCGATAGATGCAATAATTTAAGAAAAAACTTTTATTTTTTATAATTTCTATCGAAAGTTGTATGAAATATCCACTTGAAGAAAATTCTCCTTTTACACCAATACTTCAGATACTCTCATCACGACACGCAGTTCCAATTTGCTAACACATTTCTTAGCTTACCAAGTTTCAAGGCAAGAGTCCGGCCAGTTCTGGTAGTTTTCTTGGCTTTTTGCACCGATTGGTACACACATTGTATATGGTGGCTTCCTCTCTCTCTCTCTCTCTCTGAGTCTCTTTCATCTCTAACCATTACCGCCCCACCACCCTCTTTGCTGTACCAAAAACCGTTCACTCGCTTGACATTTAGTGCCGGCTGCTGTTGCTATTGCGCCCGCCTGTCGTAGTCTTCGATGGAGACTGGGTCTCTGACTTGGCCTGGGCCGGCTGCTGCTGTCTGGAATTTCGTTGAACCGGTTTATGTATGTGGTTTTTCAGTTGTTACCATTGTTGTTGGTGTCTGGTAACTGGCTCAAAAAAAAAAAAAAAAAAGAAATAACACAAAACAAAATACTCGCACAGAAACGGCTTTGTGCGAAGCTTGGCTAACCAACTGGCCAGGCCGCACACATAAACATGGGCAGACGAACGGACGGATGGATAAAACAGCGCGCATATTTGTCGTTGTGGATTATTTCATAGCACAATTCTTCGGTTCGAAGAGGGTGTTGAATGGCCGTGTGTGTGTATGTGTGTGTGTGTGCGTGTTGTGGTCTATTGTTGTTGCATATTTTTGGCATCTTTTGGCTGCTTCACTGTTAATTTACATGGGCAAAATTTCTTTTGATTTTATGCGCATTTGCAATTCAATTGCTTTTCGATTTTATTGAAGGTTAGCTAATCGTATGGGGCATGTACAGAGAATTGAAAATTTTGAATTAGAAGTGGAACTAATCAATTGATTAAATGGACCTTAAATGGCAGACAATCTAAAGGAGAAGCACACGAATTAAAAGAAGAAGTTTTCCCTCCCCTGATTTCCTTGGCGTTTGAGAAAATCGTCATATTTCCCTCAATGTTTATTTGGAAGGGACAAGATGAACGATAGTTTTGTTATAAGCAAGCTTATACACACAGACTTACGCTGGGCGCCCCCCCCCGTTTGTCGTTACATTCACAAGCTATAAAATTTGATATGATCAGAGTATATTTCAGTCGGCTTTTTACATGTTTAAATATCGAAATACTCGGATTTAATACCGTGTCGGTATATTTCTCAAAAATTTCTGAATATTTGAAGATACTTTAAGATCGAATTAGTCTCAATTCAAACTGAAATTATCAAAAAACATACATTTTTATTTACTTATTTCAAATTAGTTCAAGTAACTCTTCACCTATTTTTATACTCTTGCTGAGGGTAGTAAAGGGTGATTTTTAAAACCAACAGAAAGTTTTTTCCAAAAAAAAAAAATTTATTTACGCTTACGGTCCATATAATTTAATGTTTGAAGATTATTTCATGCAAATGTTGACCGTGACTGCGCCTCAAATGGTCCATCCGCTTAGTCCAATTTTGGCATACACTTTCCAACATTTCGGCCGGTATCTCACGAATAAATGCTTCAATGTTGTCTTCCAATGCGTCAATTGAAGCGGGCTTGTCTGTATAGACATGAGCTTTAACATAGCCCCACAAAAAAATAGTCTAAAGGCGTTAAATCGCACGATCTAGGCGGCCAATTGACCGGTCCCGAACGTGAAATGAAATGTTCACCGAACTCGCCCTCTCAGTAAGTCCATTGTTGCGCGTGCTTTGTGGCATGTGGCACCGTCTTGTTGAAACCACATGTCATGCAGGTCAAGCTTTGCTTTGGCAATTGGATATCATCTCACGGTAGCGCTCACCATTCACAGTTACGTTACGATTCGCATCATCTTTGAAGAAGTACGGTCCAATGATGCTACCAGCCCATAAACCGCACCAAACAGTGACTTTTTCCTGGATGCATTGGTAGCTCTTGCAATGCTTCTGGCTGATATTCACTCAAAATCGACAATTCTGCTTATTTACGTACCCATTGAGCCAAAAATGAGCTTCGTCGCAGAACACAATTTTTCGGTAAAAAAGTGGATCTTCGGCCAACTTTCCAAGAGCCCATTCACCAAAAATTCTACGTTGTATTTTGAAAGGCTTCACCTAAATCCTTCCGCAAAATTTTCCCCGTTGTTGAGTAACAGAGGCCCAATTGCTGCGAACGGCGACGAATCGTTGGCCGATACAGCTGCGATATTTTCTTCAGTTCGCACTCTACGTAAGCGTGTTGGTGATTTAATGTCCAACAATGTAAATTTGGTGCGAAATTTAGTCACAATAGCCCGAATAGCCGCTTCAGTGGGTCGATTAAACTGACCATAAAATGGAAGAAGCGCGCGATGAACTTTCTTAACAGAGCACGCATTTTGATAATAAAATTCAATAATTTGCAAGCGTTGTTCGTTTGTAAGACGATTCATGGTTAAATTATAGACCAAACTGAAGATGTTTGACAGTAAAACAAAACACGAAACGTGCGTGAGCTGCTTAAACCAGTGTTGCCAAAAAGATAACTGCTAAAAAAATTTCCCTTTGGTTAGTATCAATTTGATATTTCGAAATCATTTCATTATTTTAATACTTTCGAAAATATTAACTTGCCTACTTTAAAAATACTTAAATCATACAGTCCACCAAAAAAACCTCAATACAAATCAACAATTGACCGAACCATAGAATTCTGCTTGCAACACAACATACCTACCTGCCCTACAACCACAGTTACGCAAACGATTCCTCCTTGGAATCTAAAGCAAAAATCAATTGATACATCCCTTCGGCACGCCAGTAAAAAAAAACACAGCCCCTGAAATATATCGCTCAAAATTCCTAGAAAAAAAGAACGAAAACCACAATTTCACCTTTATATATACAGACGGATCACAATCTAACGGAATTACGACCTTTGCCACTACCTCACTACTCCTCAGTATTCTCCTCTGAAATTATCGCAATCGTCGAAGCTCTGCTGTTTCTTAAAAATAAAAGAGGGAAATATTGCATCTGCTCAGATTCCCTCTCCGCTATAGACGCAATAAGCAACATTAACAACACCGAACACTACTCATCCCTAGCACGGCACTTACTTACAAAATCGCCCACTAAATTCAAACTCCTATGGATACCTGGACACACAGGTATAATAGGAAACGAATTAGCCGATGCTACGGCAAAAAACGCAGCCAACCAACCGATCACAGTAAGAGAAAACATAAGCATACAAGACATAAAAAAATACATTAAAAATACCCACCTAACTAAAATTCAATCCAACTTAAACAAAACATCCAACTGGTACCAAAATATAAACCCAAATAAACTCAACATCTACAACTTATTTAAAAACAATCAGCAAAACTTCTCCCGAATGGACCAAATTCAAAACCCGACTTAGACTTGGACACACAAAAATCACACACTTACACTACATCGACAAAAGCCCCAACATATGTCCCTCTTGCAACAACCAACTATCAATAGAACACATACTTTACTCCTGCACCGCACACAACACGCACAGACAAAGAATTCTCGGCAGCAACAACCCACTACAACTCCTTTTCAATCCTACACCCCCTCAAACATTTCTCTTATTCTAAATTATTTAAAGACCACAAACTTGTATCATTCCATCTAGCAGATAACATTCATAAGCCACGATCCAATAATAGTTCATTAATTAATCACACACATATCTCATTACACACCTCTTGTGAATAAACACATATGTAAATACTCACAAAACCCAGAGCTGAAGGCCTCAGTCGCCATTGCTCCGTAATCCTAAGCTAGCATGTAATTTTACATTATACTGTTAGCTCTACATATAAATAAAAAAAAAAAAAAAACTTGATACTTGAAGTTTTAAAGATAATTTTATACTCAATAGTTTTAAATTGATGACTTAATAGTGTCATTTTGATGACTACTTCGAGTTTGTGTCAGTTTTGGAAAATTTTTTTCATCTGCGTGCAAGTAAATTAAGTTCTTGTCCCATACATGTCGAACATATAGCTCTCATCATATAACATCTGAGATCTGTTTGTTTATACGGACAGACAGACAACTGACGGACGGACATGGCTATATCGATTCTGCTGTTGATGCTGATCAAGAATATATATACTTTAAAGGATCGGAGATGCTTCCTTCTGGCTGTTACATACTTTTGCACAAACCAAATATACTCTGTGTACCTTTGGTACAGAGTAGGCCACAGGTAACTGGGAGTGTAGCCCGACAGGCGCCGGACTTTTGGCTTGTATATAAACCACCTAACAAAGTCGCTTTATAGAAAAGCCGATCAATAGTTTCTGTTCTGGCTCCCGACAGATACTTTCAGATTTCTTCAACACTAATGTAGCCCTCAAAAATCCCTTTTTATAGCAAACCATCGACTTACTAACAAAAACTCTCGTTAACACGCTAAAACCAATACAAAGCATTTCAAATTTTTACATTATTCCCTGCATTCAAAGTAGCTTTCAAAAGTAACAAAAAATATGTAAAATAAATATAAATATTCGGAAAAAATTGGTACAGAGTATAAACAATAAAGTTTGCCTGCTTTCAGGAGCACTTTTCCTGATAAAGTTTGTTTAAGCTTTAGTTATTGTTATTGTATGCGTTTCACTTTGTTATTTGGAGCCTCAAATTGAACCCTCCCATACCCCTGATAATATCACATCCATTTAATTCAACTTACCTCTAAAATTCTCTTTAAATAGACAACTTGAATATGCAAGTGAAAACCTTAATGCAAGTGAATATCAAGCTATTATCTTAACGTATATCTTTGCTGTTGCAGCTGATAACATTTTTGGTTGTAGTTGTTGTTGTAGCTGTTGCTTTGAGCTTCGCGGCCACTAAACTAAACCCAAAATGATTACAGATAGCTCTAATAATTTATGCATATTATGTGTACCAACCCCCATATTTGCCACGCCCCCCAAAACAAGTCGACAACCGCCGTCGAGTGACTCCCTCTAACATGGCCACACATAATTTAATTAAAATGAAATCTCGCACGGGCGCTGAACTGCAAACAGTGAATGCAAATTATTATTAATTACAGCAGCAGAGCGTCGACAAATGTTTATGAGACGCATATGTGTGTGTGTTTACCCCACTATGAATGCATCAGTGCATCTCTATGTGTGTGTGTGTGTGTGTTTTGTGAAGACATTATGACGCCAACTGTCTACAGTTTATGGCAAAAACAGCTGGTAGATATATGTGAGTTCGTAGAGTTGGAGTTGGCAATTTAAATTAAAAGATATCTAACTGCACCCTTCTTCCCTTTTCCTCATACCTTATCTTTGTACTGTTTGTTATTTGTCTGTCTATTAGCTTAGTTTTCAGTTACTCCATCCAAGCGAAATCTACTTGACAACTGTCATCAAACTAAATATAAATAATTAGACCCCAGATGATTAAGAATGTTTTTCTTTTATTTGCACTTGGGCTTTAATTAGAGTTACTTGATTAGCGAAATGAGATTTTCTTGTTCGTCGCTGGGTAATAATTGTTCGTTATTTTTTCATAGAAACTTTTGATGGGATTCTCCCACGATTAGATGAAATTCTCAGAAATTTTTATTATGAATGGTTTATTATGAATGGCCCAGCTCGCTTTCATTACTTTTAACGAAATAAAAAATAAATCAAGAAAGCTGTATTTGTTGCTGTGCAAGATTTTGGTGCCCACCGCTGATATAGGTTAGGTTTGAAACGTTTAATTATACCCTTGCAGAGGGTATAGTATAAAATCAGCATGACCCAGGCTGAGTTAGTTTAGCCTACTTTTTGGACTTTTCTGGAGATCTATTACTATAGGATATCTGATTTTATTATTGGGAAATCATGGAAAAACATACACCTGATAATTGTGCAAAATTGGGAGGCGATCCCATTTTAAAACTAAAAGTTTTCTCACTAGAACTTCTTTTTACGCATATTTTTTGTACTACTATTATCTATTTGCATGAGTGATAAAATTGTTGTTGCTATGTTGAAATAAATTATAATATAAATAAAATAAGGGTAAAACAATAAAAACGATGAAATACAATTAGTACAAAATTGAACTAACTAAAACTACGTTTGTTATATGATAGCTATATGCTATATAAGTCATTCTCATCCGACCACAGTAAATGTTATGAGATGGAGGGAATAAACTATGAAATACGTACTTGGAAGTGTTTCCATTAAAAACAAAAAAGTTTTGTCTTTGAGACTCGTTTTTTCAACCGATCGTTCCTATAGCAGCTATATACTACAGTCATCCGATCCCGGCCGGTTCCGACAAATGTACAGCGTATTTGTGCTGAAGACTTCGTGCAAAGTTAGGTGAAGGTTGATTTAAAACTGACGGAGGAGATAACATAGTCGGATAGTCTTGAGGTGAGAATTGCTTCCTTCAGGACACAATTTATAACCACCTTCAGCCAGCTTATAGCATTTAAAAAAAAAAAAAATTAAAGGATTTTCTGAGATTCAAAATTGTGGTCACTATTTCAACAGATCTCTTAATATTATTATTGTTTTCAACAATTCATCTGTTATGCGAAGCTCTTGGGAGATCATTAAAAAGATCACTCCCATCCAACTAGCACCCGCCCAACGAAATCTATTATTAACTTACAAATCA